>JAUZST010012751.1:0-36099 GCA_034779995.1 Parotocinclus haroldoi
GTGTGTGTGTGTGTGTGTGTGTGTGTGTGTGTGTGTGTGTGTGTGTGTGTGTGTGTGTGTGTGTGTGTCTGTCTGTCGGTGTGTGTGTTATCCATAAACTGGGAATGAGGTATAGCAATCCAAAATAAGAAACGCAAACCTTTGCTTATTAGGGTCTAATTAGCCTTAAAAGAAAGATCAACAAAAACATCTTGCTTCCCCAAGCTCCCTAACCGAGACAAACTGCACACCCCAAAAAATGGATTTACAATGAGAATGAAGACTTTCTCCAAAACAAATAAGGAAATTTGTGAATATTTTCGTAACTGAGTTTTCTAAGGATGTCAGTCATGAAACTTTGCTTGTGTTTTACCTGTTCAGAGATTGGACACACTTACTAATAACAATTACTCACAATTACTGGCCCTTAAGAAGAATTCCTTCGAAGCGGACTTATCATCCAGCAATTAAGAGTATCAATAATATACTGAAACACTCCAGAATCCTTCAGGATGATGCGGAGACTGCATTCTCCACTAATCTCCTACAGATGGGATAGAAACATCAAAGACGCACATGTCAGGAGTGAGACAAATGAGCATTTGGATCATAACTGTAGAACTCTAGCCTCTAATCACCCTAGATTTGCTACCTAAACATTAATTAACACCACCTCATCGCCTCAAATAACTAGCACGCGCTGATCTATGGACATTCTATGGACCACTGTTCCTTATGCATGACTGAAGTCAATTTTACATTGGGGAAACTAAGAGAAGGCTCACTGGTCATTTAGCACCTTACCATCAACATAAGGATTCGTCATTTCCCATGACGAGGCATTGTAAAGCGAACAGTCATTCATCAACAGAACCCAGTCCCACCAGAGTGCAGTAACTCCCTCCATCGTTGGACAGTAGGAGACGATGTGCTTCTAAGGACCTCCCACTGAGGACTCGTTTTATAATCTATTTTGTTTGATAATTGTTTATTTATTTTATTAGTAATTTAAATTTTATTATTGATTGAAATTTAGTTATTGATCTAAATTGTTACTTACCTAATTTTGCTATCATTTAATATACTGTTAAGTATTTATTTAATTAACATCTTGGGCACCCATGGAGGTCTGGTTCCATTTTGAGTCTTGGTCCTCCCAAGGTTTCTTCCTACAACTTTAAGGGGGTTTTTCCTTTCCGCTGTCGCCCTAGGCCTGCTCAATCTGGAATTGGCCTTTTAAGATAATTAAGATTGTAAAGCTGCTTTGAGACAATGCAGTATTGTAAAAAGCGCTATCTAAATCAATTTGAATTGAACTGAATTAAGTGTTTGAATTGCCACTTGTTGCTATGGCAGCAATCATATTAAGGGATCCAAAGATAAAGAACTGATATACATTTTTTGAACTCCATGGAATGAATGTTATGACTTAAACATCAACATCTTCGAACATAAACTCTTCCCTTCTCCCACGTATTCAGAAGCACTTTAAATATGCACAGCTGATAAAAGATCTCCGAAACGCCCTGTTCCTCTGGAAATTTAGTGTAATTATTTTTTTTTTTCATTGGACTGTGCAAAAGTATTGGGTATTCTAAATTTCTCATTTTATATTCCACTTTGTTGCTTAAGTGGTCACTGCACTTGAGTTCTCCAATAAGTCTGCGATCCATCGGTTTTCCCTTTACACCGTTCTCTAATGCTCAGGACCTTCGCAGCACCACCACAGATCATGGCCTGTTTGGGTGGTGGATGCTTCTCCACACTAAAGTGACAATGACGTGATGTTAGTGTGCTGTGTCACAATTTCTTCAGACACAGCAGTGCTGCTAGAGTCCCTGCTGGGCTGGAAATGGTTCACCAACCACCATCACCCTGTAGATGATGTCGTTTGAGCTCTGGCAAAGGATTAGAGGCTGACTGACAAACTGTGCAACAACATTTACGTTTACATTATTTTTAGATGCCCGTATCCAGAGAGACCTAGAATTCATACAGGCTTACAATCCAAGCGATGGTGGGTTAAGGATCTTGCTCAGGGACCTAACTGTGGTAGCTTGGCAGAGGTGGGGTTTGAACCCTGGACCATCTGGTCCATAGTCCAGTACCTTTACATCTACAGTGTATAAGGTAGAGCACTAAGTTGAATGTCTCTAATAAAGTGGGCATTGAGTGAACAGTCTGATCCAATCATACCAACCCAACTCAAACACACTACCTCACTGCAGTACTGAGAATGTTCCAGCACCCAAATGTACTGCTGTCAAATCTCCCCAATAAAATATCCCCTAATTTTAGTAGCAGTGTGTGGGGGTCCTGAGGGGCACTGCTCATTATATAATAGATTAATGGGGACTAAATGTATATAGTAGTGACCACAAGCATAAATCAAATAAGCAGAATATAAATTGGAAAAGTATGTCGAGTGGTTTCTCTCTTGCATTGTGGTAGGTCACATTTTTGGGCTTGTTTCCATAGCCCTGATCTCTTTTTTTATTTATTTATTTATTTTTTTTAACAGTATTTGGAGGCCAGATCGGAGTCTGGAACGAACTTGCCTGCACAGAAAGTTCACTATAATATACTACTCACAAAAATTAGGTCATATTTCAGAATGAAACGTCCCAATATGAAATATCCTCTAATTGTGTGAGCAGTGTAGACTATTGGGAATGTGTTTAGTGTGATTAGAGTTTGGTTCATCTTTCCACCTTCAATATGACACTTCAGTTTCAGATCTTATCTTTTATTAAGATGCACATTTCCTTAGCTCGACCATTACTGATAAAATGTAACGGCTCATTTGGGTTATTTGGCTTCAACTGCATGGCCCTTTAATAAATCATACAGCACACTAATAAATCTAACAGTGTATGACATGGAAATGTAACAGGCCATTTTTAAGGATGGGTCATTTCTTTAAATTCACTCCGTTAGCTAGGACACACAGCGAGGACTCATTGGTGTTTCTCTCCTGTCATGTTAGTAGGTGATGTAGACCTCTGGTAGCCTTTAATCATAGAGCTCACCAGTAAAAAAAATATGATAAATCCCAGAACCATGATATTAATCATGATCGTACCCATAATGGTATGGGTACAAATGCAAGGAATTAAATCATGCAGGTGAAGTTAAAGAAATGTGAACCATCTGTAGGGCTACTGAAGGGAATGCTGCACTGAGTGTGTGACCCACAGACGACTGACACACATTTGAGTGTTTCACTGCGGACTGTGAAGCTTTTGGGACAGGAACAAGTGGCAGAAAATGGGTCTCTATGCAGAGTTACTGGGCTTTCTCTCTTAGCAGAGCCTAGCCACAGTGTCTTCTGATCAAGGCGTGCCTGCTGAGTTTGTATATCTCACAGGGATACGACTGGGCGGCCCCGGCTGGAGATCATGACCCCCCAACCCCCCCCCCCCCCCCCGAGATGGGCAGATTACAGTCCAGACCCAGGACTAACTGGAGAGGTTATCACTCTCAGATGGTTTGGGAACATCTGGATCACCCAGTGATTTTTTTCTAGACCCTATAATATATGATTGATTGAGTTCATTTTCAACCCACTTAATCCAGTTCAGGACCATTGGGAACCTTGGAAATTCATTGGGACAGCAGTGACAAAACTAAGGGCATGTTTGAAATTGCGCTTGTAGACTAATGTAATATAAATGTACGTAATGATGTAATATTCGAAAAATGCCTATGATCGTGTGCCATTTCTTCTTCATTTGGGTTTCATGGTGATTGGAATACCAGATTGTTGTGTCATGGGTGCGTAATCACATTGAGTGTTCTGTTTGAAGTTCAAATTTGGGAGCATAAAAATAGACGTTCAATGCCAGAATTGTTCGAGTCAAGAAGCGTTCCAGTTCTGAGGTTCCACCGTATTGTATGCTGGATTTTCCTCAACGTGTATCATATAGCCAGCTGTACAATCCAACCACTCCATTAGATCTGATTTGAGTCCAGTCACTCCAGGAGTGGCTTGTGATGCATCGTAGCTACATATTAAACGAGTATAAAAGCAGTCATCTTCACAAAAGAAGTTTCTCACTGCTAAACCTGTCCAGTACTTTACCAGATAGTCCTCCATGACCTCCATCACTGCATGGCCAGACAAAGAATAATTGAGCAATCTTTTCATGAGCTACAGATCCCTTGATCTACACTGCATTTACACTTTATAGTTTATAAGCGCATGCCTTTATATGCAAATGCATCTCCAATCAGCCATACTGAAATTCGATATCTGTATCTTTTGGAAATCATTCTCTAAAAAAAGTGCCTTACGACATGAAAAGCAACAGCTTATGAGGCAGAACAAACGTGAAAGAAGCCGTGCCTATTCAGGTAGCTGATGGGTTCAAACAACTTTTCAATACTTTACACCCAGGATCTACATTGGCAAAAGATTTAATTACAATCATCGGTAGAAAATGTATATTTTTTTCAGTGCAGATTTTAACACTGGACTATCTGCTGTCTGTACGGATGATTTGATGGTCGCTGCATCAAATACTTAACTGTTGTTGTTTGATTATATTATATTGTCATTTCTTTACACTAAACAAGAGGCACAAACTTTGTGAGGTAATGTTAATGAACGGTAATGAAGACGACTGTTAAACAGGTTACACTGACTGCTGCCATAACAAGCAAACTCTTGGGACCTGACTGTATTCAAGTTTAGTTTGGACAGCGGTGTCAGTTCAAACTACGTATATAAAAATGTAAAAATCTCTTACATCGATGGTTTTTGGCAGTCAAACGCACCCTGGGAAGGCAGATGCTTTAACACTTGTTCGATATGTGGCTGCGGTGCGACTCGAGCCACCACCCGAAGTGGTTTGTGCTGTCGGAATTAAATACATCTGAGAGGATTTTATGCATGCGTTTTAATATGGCTTACCTTCAAACACATCACCCCTCTTTTAAAGCGGCTTTATTGGCTGCCGGATACCACCTTGTCCGTTACAAGGTCCTCCTCTTTACTTTCAAGGCACTGCATAATCTGTTTACATCTCGGATCTTCTAAAAATATATTCTCTATCCCGTAGCCTCAGATCGTCTGAAGCCAGACGACGGCAGTTCCGAATTTTAGGCTGAGTGCTGTAGTGAGCCGCTCGTTCAGTGTTGCTGCCCCTTCTACCTGGATCTCCATTTACCATTTTCTCTGCATTCTTCCGATTGGGGGACACAGATTATCAACAAACTCCATGAAATGCTGCCAAAGATTAACAGTGAACTAAGACTCCACCATAGAGGGCGCGTAGACCAAGTCACTTACAGCAGATGCAGAATCGGCCGTTCCAAAATAACTGCGCAACACCTGATAAAAGGAGGAATTGGACCGACATGTCCAACCTGCCAAACACCCTTCACTGTGAAACATCTCCTAAAAGACTGTCCCAAGTACAACAAAGAGAGAAAAGCCATAAAAGAAATCCTCAGTCAAGAAAATACAAGCAGCCATAAAAATGAACATTAAAAAATGGTCTGAAATGGAAAGACATGAGAAAATATACGGACAGTAATACAACAACTTTCTCCGCCATTGAATAAACACACGTTAAATATGCCGTTAAATAAATAAATTCCCTGTGCTCTGCCACTTCTCTACCTGAATTCAAAACTCTTCAAACACACCTTTTCCTTACACCCCATACTTTTTCCTCTTTTCGAACGCATGTTTTTGTGTAATGGATGATGCTGTGTACGATCCTCTTGTAAAAGCCACTTTTGATTTGTAAAAGGCGCTATATAAGTTTAACTTATTATTATTATTTTTATCTTTAGCTGGTTACAATCCTGCTACTCAAAATGCATGAAATGACCTAGTGTAAACTGTTCCCTGTTTAAGCCTGGTTCCCTTTAAGGTTCCTTACTTGCACACATCAGGGAATGTATTTTTCTTGTCACTACTAACTCTAGCTTGCTCGATTCTGACATTTTTTTTTTCCACCTGTTTTGACGTTGCCCGTTGCTGAAAGCGCTATGTAAGTAAACAGTTCTTTGTTCTGTACAAGAAATGTTACTGTTGGCAAGATACTTTTGGCACTTGTAGGTGGTTACATTGCTGTAACACAACAGTCTTGCTTTATTTACTTTTATAATGGTTAGTCAGTTCAGAGTCTAATTATTTGTAAGTGCAGTATTTTGTGCCTATTTGCTGCCTTTGAAGTTGAGCTGATTAAAAGATTAAAGAACACTCTGTTAATGTTGAGTGTGGTGAGAAAAATGCAGCGGTGCTTGTTATCCGCCCTGCTTGTACCCCTCCCCACCTTCATGCTTCTTGTTTTCGCAGAGTGCTCACGGTTCACACTGTGAATTGAGTCTCTCACCTCAGGCTAGGACATGCCTTTGTTAAAATGTGAACATGTCAGGGAATCAGAGAACCACATTTCTGTCTCTACATCGCTTCACCAGTGATCTCATGATTAAAAAAAGGCAAAAAATGGCACTAATCTGATCAAGTTTACGGTCATATCTTGTAACTCAACCGCTTCGGATCTTGCCAAATTCTGTTCGCGACACGTGAGAATTTTCTCAGCACTGGCTGTTTGTTCGGCACTTGCGTAAGCTTGTGTGAGTTGAGACATAGCTTCACAAGTTAGTCTCAATATTTCTGATATCCGTGGTTTGTAGTGTTTTTTTTTTTTCTGTTTTTTTTTTTTTTTTTTTTACGTCTACAGTACAGCATCCTTAGTGCGACGAAGTCAAGGTTAGGTTCAGCTTAGTAATAGATTTGTTGGAATGTATCCCCAAATTAGGGAGTACCTGTACAGTAGAACGCCATTAATGTAATATATTGCCTTGTGTGGATTTTCTGGGGATCTGCAATAGATCAATTCAGGTGTTGCTTAATGGAAACTCCACTCTGTACTCGTAGTTTTTGGCACCCGACAAGTTTTCTGGGATGAATTAACAAGTTCTGAGGTTCCTCTGTACATGCACTTAAGTAAACAGATAATGGGAAAACTCTTTATATGACTGCCATTTTGGCTTTGCACACAACCAGTAATCCCACAGAATGGTAGAACATACACTTCAAACTCAATACCATGGCTTTTTATAAACGTGGTCTCACTTTAGCAGCAATGACTAATTAATTACTAGCTTTTTAAATTTAGAAAACAAACTTGGAGCAGTATAAGTGAGAGTGGCGGAGTGAGAGTGGCGGAGAAAAAATCAGGGACCAAGCCCAAATAAGCAACTAAAAAACCTGCAACTAACAATATTTGTGACTTTTATATAAGAATAAACCCAAAGTTTGCTTAGAATAAGGGGACCTGGCAACTTTATTTGACTTGGGTAGTTGAGGTTCTTTCTGAAACCTGTTTGTGTGCAGAGTAAAACAACTAAAATCAGAGAAAGGATATACTGATCTAAAATCCAACCCTCTGTCAGGTTTCTTAATCTAATCTCTAGGCCTTAATCTGATTTTAGTAGTCGGAGTATGCTATTTACTGTACATGAGCACTATACTTATAAATATACTTCTGAACTCCACGTATGATTAGATTATTAAGAATACATGTAAATGCACTCTGTTCTCATAACTAATACATTAACAAGAACTCTGCGCCAGTGTGATGGGCGTGTCTTATAAACTATTGTTATAAATGCATGAATCTGCATGACTTTCCCAGGCAAAGCACTCATAAATAAATAAAATATTTACTCTTCTCCAACACAACAGAATTTTCAGCGGTATTATACGATATTAAATGAGCTCATGCAGCGCGAACACTGACACGCTCTGTGGGAGTGGATTTAATGGAGGTTTGTATTGGATTCTAGGTATTTTTCCTGTTTATTTCCAGTAGCTACAAATACTGAAGTTTGAGTTCAATTTTGCACACCAGGCCACTTTATTGTTTAAATTGAAATCGTGGACAAAATCAGCCATGTCCAGGTACTCGCATGCAATATGCTCCTCCAGCATGCAGCAGATTTACCATACATGGAGGGTAAAAGTCTGAGAGCACTTAGGAAAATGCGGATTTGGATTTTTTTCGAGGACATCACACGCAGGATAATGACAAAAACAAACTCGTAAGCTGTGCAACTATTGAAATAAAAAAAAGGAAGATGGAGTTCTGATGGTAATGGAATTTTCTCTGAACATCATCAGGTATTGAAAAATGAAAGAAGAAAAAGTTTCAAATAGATTTATAGCTTTTGATCATAAACGACCATGCCAGCTCTAGTGTACTTTTCCACAGCAAAAGGGAATTCTATTATTTGTAATGAAAAACTGTATTAAATTTGAGAGAAATTGAATGGGCAGTGGAAAAGGCAGGATTGAAGTGCTCACCATGAGACCTCCATACTCTGACCTGACTGTCATCAGATTCCAAACAGATTCTGGACCACTAAAGAGGAGACGGTAAATTTCCTCCTGCTAAAGATCTGAAATGGTCCAGGCAGAGACGAGGGCATGTAGTGAAGATTCCCCCTTTGTCTGGACGGTGGACACTGAAACTGTGAGAGCTGATCCTGTTCGGCATGTGTGCTGCTTGACCTCATGGAATGACTGCTCCTAACACCCCCTGGCAGCTAGGTCAGGATGGCATAGACTGCAGATAGTTTGTCCAAATGACCATCCTGTTTCTCTCTATCAAATTATATACCCTCTCTATAAACTGGGCAAAAAATCATATTGGCAAGTCTATCAGTCAACTCTCAAGAGGTACACTACCCAAAAGTAGCCTTTCACAGGATGGGGAGGTACTCTTGTGAGAAGACCCAGTGTTCAACCCATAACTGTAATTATTTTCATATCTGCCCGAGACATAACTACAGTACATTACATCTTACATTTCAAAGTTGGGGTATTATTTGTCTTTTTTTATTTGGTGTCCTGATCGGTATTACCATTATTCTAAAATCTGTTCAAATAGTTGACCTTTTATTTTTTTGTTTTTTGAAAAAAGGAACTGTGAAATAACTGTGAATCTAAAGTAACGCACAAAGCTGCCGCTGCCTGTCGTTCAACTTAATCACACAGATGCAAGTTCTCATACTTACTTCCTCACGTAGAGGGTTTTACCAAGCCCACTTCTGAGTCAACGTCCTAATGCTGCCTTCAAGTGTCACTCAAAAGCTCTCACTTGCCAAGCTGCAGTTCGGAGTTCACTCACTGAGAACAGGCTGTTCTAGTCTTTTTCATCAAATGTGGTTTCTTGATTGTTTTTATCGTGTGACTTTGATTTAAGGGAAGTGACATAATAGGTTTTTAGATACAATGGGAACCACATGGCTGTGGCTAGAATGTTTTTTCCTGACAGTCATTCATTTGTATAAACATTATAGAGCTATACGAAAATCATTAAGTGCTTGTTTGTATCAGTCTAACCCTTTTTTTTTTTTTGCTTTGCATACTTTGCTTTTTTAATTTTTAAGGCATTTCAGGCAATAATTCTAGCTGTAGCTTTTGAAAAAAAGGGATTTCAGTTTTAGATTTGCACTTCTGAGTGACTATGTATTTGTTACAGGTCAACCAAGGAGACTTTTATTTAAACGTAATTTGTTTTGTGTAAGTTTTTTGTCTGCTCCCATCCAAAGGAGGGTGGTTCCCTATTTGATTTGAGTTCTCTCCTGGTTTTTTTCTTTCTGGGCACGTCTTACTTCAAAGCTCACTCAAGGTTTTGACTTAAAAACATAAAGCTGCTTTGAGACACTTTGTCTATTGTAAAAAGCACTCTACAAAAATAATTGAAAATGGAAAAAGATTAAAGGAACCCTTTTTTTGTCATAAATCTTGCCAAATTGACCTGCTAGTAGCCTGAGTTAAATCACTTACAGTAGACCGATTGGTTGCAGCATTAGTTGTTGAACATTTTGATGCAATGCTTTTTTGTTAGGTTTGCAACTGGAAACTAGGACCTTCTAATGTACGTATGAAGGCAGAATGATGATCTAAGTCATAATTAATGACTTAATGACTCCCCTACAAGATGAATATATCATCTGTCTGTCTCTGTCTCTGTCTAGTTTGCACTTTCTCCCCATGTCCATATGGATTTACTCCAGGTACTTCTGATTCCTCCCAATTTCTAAAGACATGCATTAGGTTAACTGGTCACTCTGAACTGGCCCACGACCCCGGCGTTGACATCACCTAGTCTGTCCTGAATATAGCCGTTGATGCAGATACGATAAATAAAACTAATAATCAAGCAAACAAACATTCACATGGGCTGTATCTTAATCTGCACACTAATGCGTAGTAACAATTCGTGTTGCACTCATTTGACTGTATTAGCTCTGATATGCAAACACACCTGTGCCCATAGGCTTCAAAAACCTAATTCCAAGTATCATTTTTAGCACAGTCTGACACATGAAGTGGCAACTCCCGATTCTTCCTATCTGTCTTGGTTAGAAAAAAGTCCCTGAGGCATCAGCTCATGTTGAACAACATATCACTTTTGATTTCTTTGCATAAAATCGAACCTATTTAAGCATCGCCGGTCTTATCCACTATGCATTTTCAATGACTGCTCTGCCTTCTAGCTCAGGAATTTGGCAATTCTTACTGGGGAAAAAAAAACAATAGCAATGACTCCCACTGCCATTGCCATTGTGAACACAGGGTTAGCGTAACGTTGATGTAGGGTGGGCTTAAACACAAACACCGCTATCGATCGGTCAATCCAGTGCAAAGGTGTGGGCAGCTGAAGATTTCTGCTTGATAATTGAATGCTGGGACACTGAATTTGAATCCTCAGAAAAATCTATGCCATGTTGGTCAATAGTAATTCTTGCTAGATTACCTATCAAGTCAGTAACTCGTCACTATTGATCAATGGCAAGTCTGAATGCTAATGTAGCTCGAGTGAACTTTGCACATTTAAATCTAAGGCTACAGATCAGACCGCTGTGGTAATTAATATTGTTCAAATGCCATCCCTGCCAAGCTGCCACTGTTTGACTGTTGAGCAAGGCATTTACTGTATCTCTTGTAAGTCACTCTAGATAAGGGCATCTGCTAAATGCAAAAGACTAAAGGCTACAAACTGCAGTTTGTTTAATCTAGTCTTTTCTAGTCTGCAAGTTTTATCTTGTCTGCAAGTTAAACACTGGTGGATTGCTATAATCAGATATTTATGTAATGATATACTTTGAAATGCTTTACAGGTTCCATCCACTTTTTTTTTAACAGTGATGAATCGTTGGCTGAAACATTGACGCTGGTCATGATTCCAGTTCCTCATTTAAGGAGCAAAATTAAATAAATAAAAAGTAGATCTTAATTATGTGTTGTGAAACTAGCAGTCTAGCCTTTTCAAGGACAAAGGGCCACTTTTGATGAATGTGGCTTTAAGCTAATATTAAATGGTAATGTCTCGTAATTAACTTGACCTACATGAAACATAATTCACGTTCAGTCTGTAAAGGTCCCCTTCACTGTCCTTTCATTTCCTCCAGGTTAAAAAGGTCAGCTGGTACAAGTTTGTACAGCCGACTAGACTTTCAGACAGCTCTGTCAGCCGGTATTCCAAGTTAAATTTCTCAAAACACACAGTTTGCCACAAATGAACAAAAATGCACACGGGCACATGTTTACTTAGGCTTTGTGTCGGACGTTAGTTTGTAAAGGGTGTGGAATGAGAATTATCTGAGGTAATTCAACAATGGATCTAAATAGAATTTACGAACGAAACGAACTTAATCATAAAAGTCAACCTTTCTATCTAGACGGAACAAAAAAACTATTCAGATGCTAATTGGTCTCAAACTTTGATGTGCAAAAGAGAAACCTTATGTTAACCATATCCAGAAGTAGTGTTGACTTCTCTGGGTAAACCAGCATACAGTGGAACTGTTTTGTCAGATGAATTAGTATTGTAGGACTTTTTTTTTGGAGAAAATGTTTGCTATGTGCTACAGACCAAAGATGAAGCGGCAGCAAATTATTAGCAGATTTGTTCCAAAGCCCCTGTGTCATGGGATAAGGTTGTGCCAGTGCTTTGCCAAAGGTCATTCACACTGTGATGGCAGCATTAGTGCAGGAAAGTACATCTGTCATTTAGCAGATGCCCTTATCCAGAGCGATTTTTACAATTAATACGGTCTTGCAGTTCAAGCAACTGTTGGTTAAGGGCCTTGCTCAGGGACCCAACCGTGGCAGAGGTGGGATTTGAACTCAGGAGCTTAACCACTCGGCCATCACAGTCCCCATTAAGATCACACATTCTGCCTTCAAGATTCCATAATTTTCCAACAAGGCAATGCAAAACCACATGCTGCACAAATTAGAGGTATTGGACTGGCCTACATGCAGACCTGACCTGTCCACAATAGAAAACGTGTGGAGAATTTTGAATCGATAAATGAAACCCTGTACTGTTTTACATCTCAAGATGCGTTTGCAGGAAGATTGGGATAAAAAAAAATAAATTGGAACCTGTTGTAGGCCTGAAATGCAGGAATGGATGTTTAACAAACAATTTGCAAGAAGCTGGTTAGACAAAACATTGCAATTGTCTCAAGTTCATAATGTCTGCAATAAAATAAACCTCACGTAAATGCAATGAACACTTTTTTTTTAATATGACTTTTCTGCACTTTCCCAACTTTATCAGATTTTTTTTTTTTGGTTTGTTTGTGCGTTTCCATTACCGACAGGACAAATTGCTTTAACATAGTTGTGCGTTTTGTTCTACTTTAAACACTTGCGACTCCAATTTAGCAGCGGTTGAATTACCCTCAAGTATTTGGCATAGCCGGGGAAATTCTTCAAAGCATCAGTTTAAGAAACATATCTAGAATGAATTACAAAGCAGGCAAACACCTACATGTATTAAAATGCAAAACAAATAATCTTCTGTGCAAGTTTTGTGCAAGTACTTTACATTATATACTACATTGTCATAAAATGGCCCTGCTGTGTTAAAATGACCTGGAAAAACCTGATTAATAACCTGTGTCTAAGAGGTTGTCAGCAAAAATGAGTTTAGAACTATTTAGCTTGATGTGCATCATTTAGTGCTCTTACTATGGAAAATGATGATGGCACCATTCCACGTTTGATTGATGGTACCAACATGTGTTGCTGTTTGCCAGGACAGAAGCCCTTAAATCGTGGCCTTGTAAAATCACACGCCTTTAATTTTGCTCAAACTAAATATGGATATACAGTAAATCATCTTGAGTGTGAGCGATGTTTGAACATGGGGCTTCTAACTGTTATTTTACGTTGTTTGGAAAAAAATATCCAATATCCAGAACATCTGTAGCATCTCTAGGATAGAACAGTGAATTTGTTTAGTCAGAACTGACTTCTAATGACAGGCTTGGGGCAGATGTTGGGGCAGTAATTATATGAAGCATGTTTTTAGAGTGCGCCTTCTTTTATTGAAGGTGTTTGTAAATGAAACTCTTTGTAGAATTTGTCCTTTTAGGGTTGGGACAACTATAGAAAAAAAAGCACTGTTTATTAACGTTAGCATGTCTGATTTTTGGGGAAGTAAGTGGTTTGGGTTGAATAAAGTTGAACTGAACTAGGTTTCGTTGTGCATTATGGTAAGATTATTAAGAAGAGGGTCTGTGTTATGAATTTGTGCATAAATGTACATAAATATTTTTAGATAATTTGAGATTTAATTCAAAACTAAAATTGCTTCGTTTGAGCTCATACCCAACCAGGGTTTCTTACCAGTGGATACCAGTGTTGGCTAGAAATCAGATATATTTAGTCTATTATTTGAACGTCAAGGGTTTAGTGTGACCTCCCCTTACACTTGAGCGACAACCTAATTAGAACAGAGAAAGGAGGACAGGAGCGAGTAGAACCTGGTAGATACTTTCAGATTGAAGGAGCCACAATGGAAAATGCCCTACAACCCGTGGAAGATTATATAAACCGGCGAACATCTATTAGACCAGAGTTAGAAAAGGGGCACAAACTAGGAGTGTGAAAAAAACAACAGCTGAGAGAAGTCTGCAGAGGGCCATGAAGAGCTTTAAAGGCTAGCAGTAATATTTTAGATTGGATTTATTTCCGAGTTTTAATGAAGCTCATGTAAAATATCAGGAAAAACAAATTTATTGGTAAGGTAATAGCCCAAAGGGCTAAGATATGCTTAAGCTCCCAAAGACTGGCATAAGGTCAGTGGAAAAGAATATTATGGAGCGATTAAATTGAATTTTGAGAAATGTTCAGGTCCAGTTGTTGACAGTATTTTATCCATGGTCATTATAACATCACTGCAACAACAAATCTCATGGTAGCTTAAGACTTTTGCAGAAGACCAAATCGCATCCAAAGCATAATTAACATGGATTTTTTTTCTCCTTTGCCGCTACAACAGACATGAAGTCCAAAAGGCAGTAAGTTGTGAACCTATGATCCGAAACCTGTAAACAATAATGCATTTTGCTTTCCTGTATGTAAGACTAAAATATTTTTTTTATTTCAAATGCAATTATGTTTGCTTTTTATGAATCTATCAACGTGCTTTTGAAGCACACTGTTTATCAATGTAAATGAAATGTTATTTCGTTTTTACGTTTGTTTTGAACGTGTTGTGAACAAAATCATAGTAGTACGAGTTGTCGCTTCATTGATCTAATTTCCTGTACCTAGGAAAAAGTGGGCCAGGCTTTAGCATGAAACTCCTGGGCTGAAAAGTGGCCCAGCGCCGACCCCGTTAGCGTGCTAATCTCTTTTCGAAAAGCCAGACTAACCTGATGCACTCCTCTTTGCTTTGTAATATTGTCACGTGGGCTAGACGCAGTATTAGACTTACTGACAGGAAGCTGTGCATATTGAGCACCACTTTCCTTATATAAGCTTATTGCTGTAGGTATGGGACCCTTTGAAGTCTGACTTGCGTGAGTCTTAAAAGCTTCTGATGTGTTTGGGAAAGTAAGGCATCATAGTGTAACGATAGTTTCTGGTATTTGCTGCAAGTTTCAGTAAAATATTGATACACTCAAGGCTTTAAATAATGCCTTCAGCATGTATGGATTACAGTGGATTGCCGTGGTTATTGTGCAGTTTGGTTATCGTTCCCTTTTTTCAGCTTTTGTCCCAGTTCTCGTTCATACGCCCAGTTTCCATCAGCATGCCCACGTGACGCCACCTACGCAGTTCTTACTCGCCCACTGTAACGACCAGTAATGTGAGTACCGTCTCTTTAAGAGACCCTCAAACAAAGTGCAGGGAGTCCGGTAGCAGAGAGCGTTGTGCTGAACTAGACGAGACATTACTAGACCCAGCTCTTTTCCATTCTCTGTTTTATTTCTGCAAGTAACGCCTTCGAGCTTTGATTCTTAACTTCATGTATTGAAGTCTAAAAAAGCTAGAATGGCACGTTCGTAGTAAATAAACTGAGTAGTGACGAATCTGCAAACGTGAGTACAAGTCTGTGTTCCACGTGCTTATTTCACCTGCCATAGCTCACTGCTGTCTGGGACAGATTGTAAACCAAAGAGGGGACGACTCCAAACGTTACACTTTGCGTTTGCCGTTCATTCTGGCTTTGTTTTTCATTTAGAGAGCACCAGCTTGCGCATTCAGCCATACATTTTTTCGGATTTTTTTGTGCCTATTTATTGAGTGCGAGTGCTAAATACAAGTGAGTGATTACTGTGTAACTGCGTTTGTAGTTATTTCTGATTGTTTTCTGTAGCTACAACTGTGGTTATTATTGGTTATTTCCCTCTAAAATGTATTTTTTGGATTTTGGAACGTCTGAAATGGGTTAATTTTGATTTACATGATTTCTTATGGGAAATCTGGGTTCAGTTATCATTCATTTTGCTTGTCAGGCACTTTCCAACAGATTAATAACGAAAAACGAGGTTCCACTGTACTCACTTTTTATTGGAACAAACAAGTGGTAGTGCATATGGGGCACTTTATCAGGTATACATGTGGAAAATCGAAATTCAGAACCATTAATCAATGGAATCTTAAGCATTTAGTCTTTTTTCTGTTAGTACTTTTCTCTACATTTTCTTACTCATACTTGTATGACACAAATCCTGCTACCTCCATCCACAGGGTTTCATGGTGTTTACACCAAATTCTGCCTGTGCCATCAGAATGTTGCAGCAGAAATCCACACTTCGACCAGACAACGTTTTTTTCAATCTGCTATTACCCAGTTTTGTTGAGTTGAGTGTTTTTAGCTGACAGAATTGGCAACTGGTGTGATCCTCTGTCCTTTGGATATTTTGCCTTTTCTGACCGTTCTCTGTAAATCCTAGAGATGGACATGAAAATCCCAGCAGATCAGCCGTTCCTAAAATACTCCTGACAGCCCGACCATAGTGCCAAAACCATGCCTTTTTCAAGCTTAAATCGACTTTCTTTCCCAATTTGAAGCTTGGTTTGAACTTCAGCAGGTCGTATTGACAAAGTCTACATGCTTAAGTGCATTGAGCTGCTGCCATGTGATTGACTGCTTTCCGACATTTGTGCTAATGACAGCAGAACAGGTGTACCTAATAAAGTAGCCATCAAGTGTATGTCTTTACAAGAGAGAGAAGAGCAAAACAAGCCACTATTTGCCACTTTAGGACAGCTTTCTACTGGATACAATTTGGGTGATGGGATTGGCAGCGTTTTCCCTTTTTTCTCTTTTTAACTTCTAGTTCATAGCTTTTGTGGAAACATGTCAAATACATGATGAGCAGGAAACAGACTGTCATAAAAAGTGATTGCCGGTTTAGTGGAACATTCTTCTCCAGCTACACTGCCAGACGTTTCCATCGGGAGTCCGTTGGAATTTCTGTGAGGCCGATTCACCTCAAAAGTTGGACTCTCGAGCAGTTCAAACCTGGTCACAAGTTGTAAATTTGACAATGCCAAAGCATGTTTTGTAGCAGGAGTCCTGAAAGCATAATTGCCCTTGATTTCTGTGTGGGAAAGAAAAGTGTTTTCTGTCCCTCTTTCAAGTAGTAATGCTAGGCACTCACCAGTGATTTAGAACAGCATTTAGTAACTGCTCTTTTATAAAGCGGATTGTGGAAGGTTAGGATTCCATAATTACTAGTATGGCCATTGGAGGCCATTTTGACTATTTGAATGCGTTTGCATACATATTTCTAATATGATACAGGATACATTTTCAGGTGTCCAGTAGTAGTCATTTTTGTTTTAGGTTTGTATTTATTTGCTAGCTCTTAAGCCATTTGAATTAGTATTGGCATTTATCTTGTGTCTAGGCAGCACGGGGGCTCGCTGGGGAGCACCGCTCCCTCACGGCAAGAAGGTCCCAGCTTCAATCCCAAGCGAGCCTAGGTCCTTTCTCTGAGGAGGTTGCATGTCTTCACTGTGTCTGTGTGGGTTTACTCCGTGTACTCCGGTTTCCTCCCACAGTCCAAAGACGTGTGTGCCAGGTTAATTGATGTCTCTAAAGTGGCCCTTAGTGTGAGACTGTGTGTGACTTACGATGAATTGGCGCCCCATCTAGTTGTTTCTGCTTTTGAGCCCAGATTTGCCAGGTTCACACCATCTGGCCCGTGACCCCGTGTGGATTAAGCGGAAGATGATGGATGGATGGATGGATCTTGTTTCTAATATTCCTCTTTGTTGACAGACCTACCTCTTAGCTGTACAGCACATTGAAAAGACTTAAGCAATAAACTGAACAGAATTGAACTGTATGCTTTACTCTGGGTACTCTGGTTTCCTTCCACAGTCCAAAGACGTACTTTAGGTTTACTGGAGTTTCAAAAGTAGCCCTAATTTGTGGGTTTGTGCCCAATAATGGATTGGGGCCCTGTCTAGAGTTGTTCCTTTCTTGCCCCCCGTGCCGCCAGCTAGGCACCGACATAAATGACATAAATGCATAAATGTATGTGGAAACAGTTAGAATGCTTGTTCGATGCTTGAGTTGTACAGAGGTCATGGCACCTTTAACAGTATACTTTCTGGTAAGTGATGCAAGTGATGATTTGGTAGTTGGGGAATGTAGAAATTGCTTCCCAAAATTGTCACAATGAAAAAATGCACTGAGCATTGGAGCAATTGTTGCGTAATAAATTTATGATGTAGATCTGAATCCACAAATCATGTGTATAATGTGGAGCTTCATTTGCAGTGTTAAAATAGTGTGCGTAGTGGCAGTTACACCATATCTCATCATTGTATACACTTTTCCAATGCCGTGAGGTGAGTTTCAGGCTTGTACATCAATTGGAATAGTCCAATATCTCTAAAGAAGACCGGAGCCATATGACCTAGTATGGCTCTGAGCTACTTTTATTATTTGATAGAAGGCAGCAGAAAATCGAAGTGAATAGAAAGCTTCTCTCACTTGTGACTCAGATGGCCTTGAAGCTTGATTTTTGTGGTGCTTGAAGGCAAATAAGGGGGGGCCTGGCCAGCATATTATCCTTTCCTAGCGTTTTATTGTGGTGAAAAAAGTTTGAAGGCTGTGATTTGTAATGCAACTGCTGAAACATCCCTTTTTCTTTCATAGACACTTTAAACTGCATTTATTCTTGTGCCCAAAAACGTTATTTCTGCCCTTTTAGTTTACCCTTAAACCCTAGGGTTTATTCATGCCTAATGTACAAGTCTTGTGTCTTTACGACAAACCGATCCTGTTGGTATTCAGTTGTAACCTCTGTCTTTTAATTAACCTCTACTGCTTTGTATACCTGGCTCTTTAATTACAGTCTATCCATAATGAGCAATCAAGAGGAATTGCCAACAAAAGTGATTACACAGTGGATTATGCAGACTTTTATTTTTACAGCATCATCTGGAGAGGAGAATAAACAAGCATGGAAAAATGTGGAAACAGGAAACAGCAGGAGGATTCTTGTTATGGTGCTATTTTTCACATACTTTGATTATAGGGCCAAAAAACGGTTGGTGTTGTGGCATATGAAGTGTATTTTATTCCCGTTGCTGCTTGGTTAGATTAATTTAAAGTAGTGTTAAATTACAGGTAGTCAATCAATCATGCACAGAAAAAAAAATTACTTGTGCTTCAGGCTGTTTTTTCATTCCTTTGTACATTAATTATTAAAGCAGCTCTATAAAAAGAAACTACCAGACATCCTATCATTCCCTTACCTCAGGAGTGTAATTACGCTTTTATTTTTATATCCAAATTCCAGCTCTGTATGGTTATTGGCAAAATAATCCACAAATACTTGGCCTGGGTGTCTGGGAAATTAATTCTGCAGAGGCAAGTGTTTGCTCTCATCTGTCATAGCTCGCCGTTTTTTGTTTTTGTGCTCTCGCACATGGAACAGGCTTTGGAGCAATGAAAATGAATTGGAAACTGTATTACGAAGCTGATCCGGCACTCTAAGGTGGTGTGGCTGAGGCTATAAGGAATCCAATTTGCTGGAGGCGTAATGGCGAGGGCATTCAGATATTCCTTCCAAGCACACGGCGTATCCGTGTTTGCATATCATCTGCTGGATTGTTCATCGTCCTTCGGCAGACACCCTCCAAACTGGCAAAGTAAATATGCGATAACAGACTAAATCACCCAAACCATCCAATATGCATATCGTGACATTTCTACATATCTCCGTCTAATTAATTGAGCCCTTCGAGCTTGATTGGCTAGTTTGCCGCTTGTCTAGTGCAGGCCAAACGAAATAGCTGGTGGGCAACATGCCAGTGGCAGAACCTAATCAGGGATCAGGCAGAATGCAGACGAGAGCGCCCTGATCTGAATGAGTGATTGTAATGGGGTCTGGCTCATGCTGGTCAGTGCTCTGAGAACCTACACAATTGATGTGCCCACGTGCCAGAAGGCCACAGGTTGCCATGTGGAGAGCTGTTGCTTGAAAAGGGACATGATTAAACAATCTCTAAAGCCTTTTCTGCCTTAATTGGACTCTCTTTCTGGACTGCAAACACAGCTGACACTAGAATAATAGTCTTGGTCTGCTCTTTTCGCAAAAGCAATCCTGAAGCCCCATATCAGTGTGATGGTAATTAAAAAATCTTTGCCCTCATTTTTCCTTTTAGTTAAATTAGTGCGCCGGTTTTGATCTCATTACCAACCACTGTATGCATAGAGATCTTAATATTTCACATTTATGAAGATTTTTGAAGTATTCATAAAATGTGTGAGAACTTGATTTAGTGCTGCCTATTATATAAAATGAAGTGAAATGTCTGAGTGAAGGTATGAGGACTGAAACTGGTACCAGAAGAACAGCTTATCTTTAAGACTGAAACTGGGACCAAAAGAAGAGCTTGGTCAGAAAACACTATGTAGTTACAGAAAATGGAATAGAGCATGTATGTGGAGATTCCACTAAAACAACATAACATAACTAAAAAGGGAAAAAAAACAGAATGCAACACTGCCAAATGGAATTGCACCCCACCGCCTCAGCAACAAACACACCTGAGTGCACTTCAAAAGCAAGAAGACGCTGTCCTACATTCTCGACCATCACATTATGAACCCCTGGTTCTGCTGTTAGTTTCAGGCAAGGATGCACAACCCCTGGGCCACAGAGAACCAGCTGTCCATCAGCTCAGTCACACAGCCCTTCCCGACACACCTAACAACTGGGCCGATGGGATGACAGCATTGGTAGGCTAGTGACGTTCCCAAATTCCAGTCTTTGAAACAAGAATGATCATCCCATTATAAAGAGATTAATCGATGCGCGTGTTTTTTTAGACTGGGAAAGTGGTTGAATCTCTAACAAAAATATGAAGCTTTATTTGAGATTTATTAAAATTTACCGTCCAATTGTTGTTCCAGCCCTGAATTTCGAACTGAATGTCCTTTAATACCGACAGTAGCATTTTCCAAAAAGAAGGTTCACAACAGAGGGGTACACATTGGTAACAATTCCCTCTCCTGCCTTATCACAGATTGCTATAAAAGGTTATATAGCTTATATAACACTAGCAAGTAACAACAGTTTGAAATACAAAGTGCAAAAAGTGGGAAGATGGAATGACCAAAAATAAGATTCATTAAGAATTAAATGATACATTTAGGGTTTTAGAACTATTTAGGGTTATTTTGTTATTTGTCTGTGTTTGTTAAGCTTGTCGTTACTTGTCAGCTGAGTGATACCATACCAACTTACTGGAACTAACTGTTGTATAAAAAGAAAATTGACTTGGCATTATGATCATTTCTTCAGCAGCCTCATCTCTGTATTTAGTTGGTAAACATAATGCCTTGTGTACTTTCATTTTTGAGTACAACCTGTTCACTACATGATTCATTCTCTTGTTTGGATGCCTAAAATGGATCTCGGCTCCCTTTAGACTGTGTCAGTATAAGTGAGTTTGGGTTAGGTTTATACTTCTGTCAGTACAGAAAAGTCTTAAGTGTTCATGCCTATACTATATTGCAGCATTTAGGAGATGGCCAGAATAATTCCAAAAGTGCTATATGTTCCCCTTAGTGGATATATCCTGAAGTCGGCCCTAAAAACCTACAGTCCAATGACATCATCTATTGAAAATCTGTAGTAGGGGGCGTACATAAAGCAAGAAACAGAACTGGGGTAAAAGAACATTTTTATTTAATGCACTCAAACTCTTATCTTGGGAAATGTAAACGATTTTTATAGCGGGCACGCAGTTAGCGAAAGCCTATTTTCATTATTACCTATGGGCATAGTGGTTCATGGATTTTCTGATTGACCCTCCTCTCTGATCTGCAGAATTAGCTACTTTTTTTTTTTTTTGCACGTCTCAATCCCCTGTACTACCGAGCGTATACAACATTCTCTGTGGTCTTGCTGTGTTTATTCTGGAACTAAACTATATAATGGAAAATAAACAATCATAATAACATGATTAAACACTGAATATAATACAAATATACAAAGATTCATAATTTATAGAGACACCCATCTAGTAGAACACTGAATTTCCTTCGGCCTTCAGAACCACAGCAATTTGCAGACCACAGCAGACCTTAACGTAGCCACCGTTCTTTTAGGCTACTCTACAAGTAGGGAAGTGGCCTTCATTCATTCATTCATTCATTCATTTTCTATTCTCCTTATTCCAATTCCAGCTCATTGGAAAGAAAGAAACTAAGACACATGTTTTTTAGAATTTCAAAGGAAACCAGAGCACCCGAAGTAAAGCCACACTGACGGAGTCTGAGGTTGATATTGAACCGGGGACTCTGGGAGCTGAGGTGAACGTCCTAACCGCTGTGCCACCTGCCTCATAAGCAAATAGCATAGGAATCTGTTCATTCTTAAATGAAGGTAATTAAAGATGCACTGATACCGTTTTTGTCATCCCAAGTACAGGTACTTGCATGTGGGTTCTCGCTAATGCCGAGTACCGATACTACTATAATAACATTACGGCTCTTACAATGACTGTGAAAACGTTTTTTTTTGTAAGATGTTCCTCACTTTGTGACTATAAAAAAATGAAATCTACATCATGTAGGTGCATCCTTTAGCTTTTAACTCTTATAAGCGTATGCTAAAATTTCCAAATGGCTGCCATTTGCTTCTTAGCTCACTTGGTCACCTGGTAACGGGTGCCACGTATCGGAGGAATTCCGTACAAGAGTTCAAGAGTATAGTATAGTACAATCCTAGTACGAGTTCAGTAGAGTATTGTATACCGTAATATCAGAAGTGTACGGTGCGTTTGGTGTTTTAAACCTGCTTAATGTTGTATACCTGTACACTAATATGGAACAGTATTAGAAGATGGAGATTAAGATAGCAATCTTGTGCTTATTGTTCTATTTCACAGTCGATGCGAATATTCCAAAGGAAAACATTGTGAGAATTTTCTTTCCTAGGTTTAATGTTGGCATGAAGATCTGCTTGTGCGACGTACGGTAGAAGCACGTGATAAAACTGCACTCTCCGGGCAATGTTTTAGTTACCTTTTTTGAGTTCTTTCTTTCTTTATTTTTTAAGCGCCATGGTAAAATATGTAGCTCTGAAAACAGCATTTTTTATTGCATTAGAAAGCAGAAAGATCGATATCACATGTCACTTCTAGAGCTGAAGAATGTAAGGCCATTATCAGTAAAATGTTCTGCTTAGTTCATTATACTGGATAACATAATTCGGTGTGCAAAACAGTCTTAAAGAGCGGAGTACATGAGGATCACTATGGCAGTACCACATTTAAGAGCTTTTGTTAAGGCTCTTCACAAATATCAAGAAGTCCTCGAATTACCATTACACAAAAGCCAATGTGGCTAATTTTATTGCTGCACAAGGAAGATAAGCAATTAAATACTGCTTTCTCGCTTTTCTAATGGAGGCTACTGTCAAGTTTTTAAATGTTTTTTTTTTTTGTCTTTCGGATAATTCCTACGGGAGCGTAAAATTTTCATGTGAACCATTTTGCATGCGATTTTTTTAAATGCATCTTTAGTATTTAGAAGTAAAGTAACTATTTTAAGGCCCAGCACAAGTGCGGCTTCAACAGACGTTATAGTCTCCTCAAACCTGTTACTGTGATGATCGATATAGCGTTATCACTGTGTAATCTGTCCGGGTTGAAGCATGGTGCTCTAATGACACAGCATTTCCAGTTTCTATTTGCCTTGACAGACAAAGTGTATTCTCTGCTTCAGTAAGCAAGTCTCGTCCTTGGCTTTCATCTTAATTTTCTCATGTCAAGAAGTATTTATTTATTTCTAGCATTTGCAAGTTGGAAGGTCCAATCGCTTTGTGTGGCAGAATTATTTGCTCATCAGTGCATTCAGACAATTTCAAAATTGGATCAGTGTGCAGTGCGTAAATACGAACAGCTTATATTTGAATTATGATCTAATTACATTGTGAAGATGAACATCTTCTTGGTTAGTGCTGCATTTGCAGATTTGAAGTACGACCCATGTGCACATTTGACTATACAAACCTTTCTACTGAATTAATAATGGGTGGCACGCTGGCTCTTGTCGGTAGGACTGCCACCTCACTGCAAGAAATTCCTGTGTTTAATTCCAGGTGGATTGGTCTGGGTCCTTTCTGTGCATTTTGCATGTTCTCCTCGTGTCTGTGCGGGTTTACTCAGGGTACTCTGGTTTCCTCCCACAGTCCAATGACTGTGTGCTTCATGCTTAAAGTGTATGTGTATGTGTATGTGTTCGCGTGTGTCCTACGATGGTCAATCATCATGTCTAGGGTTGTTCTTGCCTTGAACCCTATGCTGCTGGTTAGGCACTGGCTTTTTCGCCACTCTGTCCAGGAATAAGAGCAAAAGAAAATGAATTGATAGTGTGCTAAATTGTTAAGCACCGACTTCTCCCACTTCATTCACTTTATGGATTGTTTATGATGTCGTTGCTTTCATTTTGTGTCTTGTTCATGGTTTGTTCATGTGTGTTTGAAGTGTTTGGTGTGAACAGACTTCGAATCAGATTTCAAATATGAGTAATCAGACCCCCCACTGCAGCTTTTTGGATAGAATTTGAAAGAGCTATGGGAAAGAAAGGGCTTACTTAGAAACACATGCTGATTCAGAATCAGAGTTGTAGAGTTTTGGCGTAAACAAGCTCTGATGCAAACTTCCTTTCTGGTTTGGGACCTCTTAAAAATGCCTTAGGGATTTGGCCATTTGGTGTTCGCTGTTGTGCGCTGGCTTGATGCAGGAAACAGAGAGCGCAACACGGTGTTTTTGTTCACATGTATTCATGAAACGAGTTCGAGAATCATTTCACTCATACTTTTTGTAGGATTTCACTTGGGGGCATTGTAGAAGCTGTTGTATAGCACTATTTCATAGGATATCGTAGGATAATAGAATATAATTTGATATCAAGTTTTGGAAACGGGTAACATTTGACATATTTGCACCTGAAATGATCTCTGTTTTTAAGAAAACTGCCCTTTATATGCTGGAATTTGGTGACTTGTTCCATAGTAACAGATAGGTGTGATCTTCGAACTTTGGGTTGACGCTTGTCCCTTCTCGGACCACTTACAGTAGGTACTCACTACTCCTGACCAGGAGCACCCCACAAGCCGTGATGTTTAAGAAGCTTCTACTTCTTCTTAGGTTAAAATATCTCAGGGTTACAATATGTCACAATCTATATGATTTGAGGTCTAACGGCTCTCACGACTGCTGGCTCACCATGTAATATACAGTATTCCAGACATGCTAGAAACAATAATTGACATTAATTTTTATTACATCTTTGAGTGGGCCCAATGTTTTGACCCCTCCATTTGTGTATCTGTGTATTTTACAGTACACAGTATGGAATTGGCCAGAATGGAACAGCGTGATTTAAACATGATAATCTTATACAAATTGTCAAGTTTCTTTTTCTTTCCTATACAAATTTTCATAATCAAGTGAACTTAAAGGAATCCGTTATGTTTGATTCATATTCTGTACAATTTTAAGGATATGTAATGGCCTATAATAGTTAAATATAATAGTAAATGTGGGCACATTAGGAAGAGTTGCTTTAGGCTAAACTGTGCTCTCGTTATTCAAACTCGCACACTCAGCATGGTGCTGGACACATTTAGAAACTTGAACCTACTTAATTTAAAAGCATCCGTGTGTGAATGAGACCCATAAGCATGACAGCATCTCCTATAAAGTAAGCGAGCAGATGGGCGAACGCTGATTGAATTTGCAGGTTGAGAAATCACAATGTTGACAATTTTCAGTCTCGTGCTGTTAATACTCTAATTAATGTCTCCCTGGAGATGTGAGACTGGAGTTGAAGATGAGTTAACTTTACACTTTATGTACTGATTCAGGGTGCTTGAAATGCTTCAACCGTGTTGTTTGTTGTGTGACAAGCGAGGCAGAGGCAGCAGGGGGGGTGTTGGTACCAGACCATACCGCATTAAAACTAACCCTCTGGAACTGGTGTGACACCCCGTCTGTAGAAGCTGTGATTAGTGTCTTTATATAACCTTGTGTCTTGAATACTGCCCTGACTGATGCATCAGTCAGGGCAGTATTCAAGACACAAGGTTATATAAAGACACTAATCACAGCTTCTACGTTAAATAACTGGGACTACGGTAGCCTAGCGGTTAAGGTACTGGACTCCGGACTTGATGGTCCATGGCACAAATTCCACCTTTGCCAAGCCGCCACACTTGGGTCTTTAAGCAAGACCCTTAACCCATCATTGCTTGAATTGTAAGACTGTACGAGTTGTAAGTAGCTCTGCATAAGGGCGTCTGCTAAATTCTGTAAATGTAAATAAGAGTCATAAACACACCAACTGATTGAGGTGGGTTAAAGAAAAGAGAAATGGTTGCAATATTCTTGTAGACAAAGATGATTTGAAGTAGTTATATGGTTAAACTCAATCAGTACAGTCAAACTCCATTTTTTTCCTCCCATTACCCTGTTACAATTATCAAAGAATAACATGCACTGTATAGATACGTTTGCAGACCTCTAGTTATTGTAGTTATTGAACTCTGCTTTTTCACCAGTGATTACTTGTGAGGCATTCAAAGCCTAAAGCATACATTGTTCTCCTTAGACAATCAGTGTTGTGTAGCGTGGATTCTACTGATACCCTGGTGAGTCTCGATTTACAGATTTACAAGTCGGTTAATCAGTTTTCTGATCTTCTGTCCTTGCATGAAAATTGCTTTACCTTTACTTTGATCGGGAACGCGGCTGGCTTGTACAAAACCAAGGCCGTAACTTTATAAGACGCCTTAAATGCACCGGCATTTTACTTGCTTCCGTCAAATTATTTGAGCCAATCAACCAAAGTTAAACAACGTTGCTGTGATTAACATGCAAGCCTGTAAGCCACATGTTCAATAAACCAGCATATTGTGTTGAAGCAAGTGCTACAAATGCAATAGATTTGGAGACTGAACTCACTTTTTTTGTTTTTACCTGCTAAAATGTGCACGATTCTACACGAACGAGCCTTCATATTATATGGCGCATCAAACTGATATCACTATCAAAAATGGTGCTGATTCGTAACCATTTAATACTGTAGCATGCACATTTGGGATTGATCTTTAGCATTTCTGCTAAACTGTAAACTCCCTAGACGAAATCCTAAGGCTGTGAATGTTTAGACAGGTTTAGCTGCTGCTATGTAAATAAGAATATGATTGTAGAAATCGCTACGGGATATAATTGTAAGCTTCTGAGTCTTGCTCATGCTCACAGGAGCTAGTGTGACATTAGTTACCTTAGCACTGGAGCACTGTGCCAGAACCTCCTTCATACCGTGTTTTGATTCCTCAGTACAATATGAGCATATTCAACCTTTATTTCTACGTATATTCCGAAATAAAGAACCCTATTTATGTTCAGCCTCGTTTGTGTTACAGGTTAGCATTAATTAGTGTTAAAAATCATGTGCCAGGCGTTACAAGGAACGATTTACTACGTGCACTTACAGCTTAGCATCCGTTTATTTGTGAAATTAAAGTAAATGAGAAAATAAATGGGCTCAATAAAATGGCAATAAACATGTTAATAAACACCTTATTACTAATGAGATTACGTATACAAACAATATATAAGTATAGATCAGAATGGCCTTTTAAGATATAATGTTATAAAGCTGCTTTGAGACAGTGCTCAATTGTAAGAAAAGCTCTATATAAATAAATCTGACTTGACTATAAAACAATATAGAAAGCATTTGCACAGTACTAGATTAATAATGCTAATAAATAGCAGACACTTCAGTTTTATTTAAGTTTGAGGTCATTTCAATTGCAGATTTGTCAGATGACATTTAAAAATCCCACCCTTTTTACCACTAGATCTCAAATTACACTCTTATCACTCTCTTGTGTGTGAACCTTTCAGAGTCTGTTCCCCCTCTTGCTGCTGGAACAATGCAAATGTCCCCTTGTGGGGACTGATAATAAAAGGTCTATTGTATCGCTAGTTCTTATTTTATTTCTAGTCAGAGATTGATATAAAAAAATGTCTACTTACTTAGGACCATGTTCTGGTCCTGAATAACTGTAGTAGAGTTTTGGCATAAACAAGCTCCGATGATGAACTTTGGGTTTGGGACCTCTTAAAAACCCCTTTGGCCGTGTAGTTTTCGTACACTGCTCACAAAAATTAGGGGATATTTCAAAATGAATTTGATAAATAAGTGATAAAAATGCAGAACATGAGAAGTCAAAAGTTATTTAATTGGTAATATGCACTATATGAAAGGCTGAAAGTGCTGGAGTATGAGTTTTTGGAGGATGATTCCCATTGGGCATGCTTGATGTACTGGAACGACGTCTGGTAAGCTGTCCAATGCCTCCCACAACACTTCTTTAGCTCGAAGTTGTCCTGGAGCAAGAATGGCCAACAGTCCTACAAGAACTGCCGGACAATCTGATTCTGTCCTATCACTGTCTGTGTGTTTTGGAAGTCTTGGGTGACCATACACCCTACTGATCATTCAATGTGTGACCCTCTCATCCAGTTTGACATGCTTCTGTTCACTCCCCATGAATGTCACTTACTACTCAATCACCAATATTAAGTTTCTGCTTCTAATTTGCGTAATTGAACGACTTTCTTTGACATTTCCTTAGCTTTTCTGATGATCTTGTTTAAAGAAATCAAATCAAATGCTTCTTTAATTGCTTCATATTCATTATGAAACGCCCCCTCATTTTTATGAAAAGTGTCGTATAATGGGGTGTCTGTGTTGGCATGCATTCATGAGGTGCAAATACACAAGAATAAATTAATTCATCCTTTAAGCATCAATTACTGCTGTCCTGCTCACAAATTATTTATTTTAAACTGAAATCATTTGTGTTCTTTGTTCCTTCAATACGTTGATTAAAGATGAGAAAATATTAATTTTTTTTATAATAATTTAAAATAGCAATACCCAACTTCCACACAAGTACCACATCACATCGACATTTTATTAGGAGTTATATGACCTTATCATAAACATGCTAGGACACTTTCTGTCCTTAAATTGTTAATTCACATATTTTGAATTGTATATACACTGAGATTCAGAGCCTCGGTGTGTTGTTTGGTTAGGTTTAGAATGAATTGGGCTTTTAGAAAGTGATTTGGGCTGATGGGAAGGTTAAATCGGTGCTTTCAAAAGTAAGGAAATGTTCATTTTATTTGGATAGCTTTTGGTAGGATATTTAAATGTTTGTAAATTCTGTGGTCATATTCAAGCATTTAATTGGATGCTGATAAGAGATAATTAACTGCCTTGTGATTTTAGAATAGCAAGATGGGGAAACCTGGCTTATACCCCTCACAGTCAGACAACTTTTATGCAAGTTCCCCTCCTACCAGCAAGGGAGAACACATTTCCTGGCAACCGACATTGTACAAGAAATCCTATGCATCCCCTCATCAAATTTCTGTGAGCAAACAGGTCTAAGAGCATTGATCTAGCCGTCTAACACATCCACCTCAAATTAGAAGCCAATACCGCTTCTACTATGGATGCAGCCCCAGGGCTGTTATGGTGTTAAAGAACTACAAACAACCGATAGCTAACTGGCTGCTAGTTATTTTTCATTAGAGCACATTGTTAAATAAGTGAGAGAGACACATAAAACACAGGACTGAGACTAATGATGATTAACACTTTATTTGACAGAGCTAAGCTCAACAAAGGAATACCTAAATATAGCATAAATGTGACGACCAAACAAGAAAGGTTTGATAGAAGAAAGCACAGCTGGCTGTAATTAAGCTGCTGGCTGTGGAAGGAGAAAATGGTCAGAAGGGAGCCATGTAGGATGATGTCGATTCTGGGTTGCTCACGATGCCTATCGTACACTTAGACTGCAGGGACTCACTGACTTGATTGATTTTTCTTCTCTTTGGCCTTGGCTGCTTGAATCTGCTTATTCTGTGGCTCTTTGTGTTTGTCTTTGTTCACTTGGTCATACTGGTTTGTTCTTAGCAGTAAGACCATGAGAACCTTTGGGAAGATTTCAGATTATTGGGCACAGTTACCCTAGTTTAAGAAATGCCAATTTAAAATGCTATAGACGTGCAGATGGCTAATAAAGCCTCTGGGGTTTTGTCCAAAATAGCCAACTTAGTGTTTTTACACGTGGAACGTTTCAGCGTTACAAGTTCTTTCCGATTGCTGAGTCATGGTTTCTTTTGCATGTTCTCCCACAAACCGTCCAAAGTCCGACCGTCTCCATTGGACCACTGTGAAAAGAAAACGGTCCAGGATCTGTTTCACAGTATGTACTGTCCTGCTTTCTATAAAGCTCGCCCACTCTCATCATGGCTGCTGGTTAGTGACATTAAACACAGTTGCCAGGTCCTCTTATTTTGAGAACGTTTGCTTTTTTGGAGATTGTTTCCAGGAACTGGTTGCTTGTTTGACTGCTTTGACTGGGGTTTACACACTATAACTTATATAATAATTTAAATGAAGGTTAAAATTAAAGGCAGTGGCTTGTTTATTCAACTGATGTGATTAATACATTCTTTAAATTAATAATATTTATAAATTAATAATTAATAAATTCTTTACCGCGGTGAGAGTCCAGAAGTTTGTCTCCACTCCACTGAAACAAATAAATAATTTCTTCATTATAGGCCTGCATCAGATTCAAAGAAAGTTGAGACTGGGGTAATTTAAGGCAAGCGATGTATTAAAAAAAAAAAAATAAAAAATAAAAAATATATATATATATATATATATATTTCTTGATTGCGGTGACGTCAACAGGTGATTGTGATCATGATTTGGTACAAATGCAGCATCCTAGAAGAAGTCTTTAAGGGCATTTAAATGTATTTTTTTGTTTGTCAGTAAATGCATAAAAACGTTATTGGAATGTTTACAATGTACCTCAAGGATAGCTTGGAAGGAAAGTGATGTGTGGTCGTTTCAGTGCCCTGGGAAAAGGTCATTTACACTTCTGTGATGGTAGCATTAATAGATTTTAGAGCAACATATGCTGCCTTTATATGTCATCTTTTCCAGAAACGTCCATGCATTTGTCAACGAGACAATGCAAAACCACATGTTGCGCACATTACAAAGCATGCCTGTGGCAGAGGAAAGTATGGACTGGCCTGTCTGCAGTCCTGACCTGTCCAAAATAGAAAAAGTGTGGAGAGTTTTCAAACAAAAGAATGTACTGTGCTGCACTGTAACCACACTGCTCCACCCGAATTTTCCATCCATGCATTATCTTTCGCTTAATCCACAAGGGGTCGCCGGCCAATCGGTGCACACAGTCACACATTAAGGGCCACTTTAGAGACACCAATTAACCTAACTCGCATGTCTTTGTACTGTGGGAGGAACACGCAGACAGGATCCAGGCCGCTTCACCGTGGGATCGAACCCGGGACCTTCTTGCTATGAGGCAGCAGTATTACCCACCGAGCCACCGTGCTGCCCTCCCGAATTTGATATATTGTACAGACATTTTCTTATATGGGGGATTTAAAACAACAGCCAGCCATGTCGTTTACAGTGCTGCTACTGTTCCTAATTATTCACATTTTTAGATGTAGGTTAATTTATACCAACATCTTATTTTCATTAGTTCAGTTTGTCTTTACGCCGATCATAAAAACTGTATTACAAAATGCTTTGAGCCTATCACAGCCAAGCAGATAGCATGTCTGTTCATTTTAGAAATCCTCTCAAATACTGCCATTAGACGAAGCATTTCACAGCATTGTTTTTTTTTTTTAATTTTACGGTCATCGGCTGGTTTTAAGTTGATCTTAATGTACCACTTCAGAGTTAATCCTCCCTGGACACTGAAACGGTGATCGCTATGGTTGTAACCGAGAGCCCTATGACCCTGATCAGGACATGCAGGGCTAAAATGTCTGTATGTGTATGTATATGTATGTGTATTTTACTCTACCTACTACCAAAGCCTATGACCTTTGTGGACAATCTTGCAGCCTCAAACTAATATTGAGGGATGTGGGTTGTGTTATTCTTGTCGGTGTTATAAATGGTAAAAAAAACTATTTTAAAAAAAAAAAACCCAATGTAGTGCTATACAGATCATTTCAGGACCATTTTTAGTATTTCAGGACCATGGATAGCACACATGCGACCTTGGTAAGGTTCAGTCTGTCAGAAGTTGTATCATATAATGTCTAGGCTATTTCTTTCACTTAGTATTGAAGATTGTCACTGTGCTGGTTATTTGCAGTGTGTGAGACATGCGTTGTAAGTTGTGTTTTATGGAACGTGCACTTATTTTTGTGAGGTTCATGTATCAGAAGTGAAAGATGATGATTACTACAGCCTTACAATATTTTTTGTTGTAGTTTGTGATGAAAGTAAGTATGGGTTAGTTCTGCCTTCATGGTTAAAGTTCTGGATTATGGAAAAGGTGGTGGTTCTGGATTACTGATAACAGCTGAGATAAACTCCTAGTTCCATTGTAGGGTGCTTGAGACATGCAACTCGATCCTCCACTACTCTGGCTAGTTCTTAGCTTAGTCACATTGGATTGAGGTTCAGTTTCCAGTTGAGTTTATAGCAATTTCATGAAATGGACAATGAAAGTAAGCAGAGTCTGGACTTTAAATAGACAGCCACAGGTGCATAAAGAAGAACTCCTGAGAGAACAGGAAGCTCAAATTGGGAACCCACCAAACTCAGATATCGTATATCAGGTCAGCATTGTAAACGTTGTATATAAGACGCTATAATGTATGTGTGGGTTTGTTTCGTATGCTCTGGTTTCCTTTCACAGTCCAGGTACCTGTCATAGGTTCATTAAACAATAAATTGGCTCTATATATAACTTTATATAACCTTGAGTGTTGATGGTAACCTTGTGCATGTTGTTGAATAGGCTTTGATGCCAAAGCGTGACGTCAAACAAGTATTCGTTCAATCACAATGTTTAGACTCTCGTTGTTTTATTCCCTATTTAATCATTTGCTAAGGTTTGGTGAATTTAAAAGCTGTTGGAGCCCAGGTGTGCCTCTGGGAGAGGAGGCCTCTCGAGTGTTCACAAGAGAACAGAAAAGAATCCGTACCCAGCAGGGTTGAAATAATTAGTGTAAATATTATTTGGGTGAACTTGTCATGTTGCTTCCTAGTAGTGATAAAGAGGAGCATGGCAAGCTGTGCTGTGGTGCTCAAGTTCTTTTTTTTTATGTTGTGGAGAAATAATTAAACCAGCAAGAACATAAAGATAACTGGTAAGTAAATGAGTTCAAGCTGCTTTTCCTTAAAGTTCGCCACGTTTGATCAGTCACATCCGAGAGTAACCGCTCTAATGTGTAACACGCCTGTTGTAGAAAGTTCACAAGAGGGATGTTGCTCTTACAATGTTTTAACACCACACGACTGAGGTGTGGCACTCCAGGAGGACTCTGGCTGGAAATAAATGTGGGTCTTGCATCCAAAATAGGGATGCATGCGATTGTGGGTACAAAGCTGCATAAAGGTTTGCACGGATTAATGTGAAAAAGGACCTTGGCATTAACATGGTCAAGTCAGTTATATTTCTGTTAAGCTATGTGCCAGCTGTGAAACTGACAGCTGTATTTTACAATGAAACATTATCTCGAATATTATCTTCTAATATATAAGGCCCATCCCAAAATCGACTGAGTCTAGGCCAACAGTGGACAGGGAAAAAAAACCCCGAAATGTTATAAGGAAGAATCCTTGGGAGGACCAAGACTTAAAAAGGGACCAATGAAATATCTGAGAGTATAATAAGAGTATCTAAAACTATAGCATATAAGCCAATGATGAAGTATTTACAGAGTATCCGAGTATGTTAAACTGTAGCATCTTGTGTCCCCTTGACAGGAATGTCTTGGTGGCATGGCATCCTCAGTCGACCAAAAGGGGGAGAAAGTTACTTCCCTCCGTGATCTGAGTACTGTGGGGCTGGGGCTGATTGTATGGGCTGAGTAGTACTTACAATAGGTCAGACACAAACATTTCCAAACACCATTTGCAGCACACACAGACTTCCGCTCTTTAACTCTCGCCTCTGCTCGTGGAGCTGCAGCGTCGACTGGCTGTTGAGGTTTTTTTTCAGTAATTTATTAGATTTTAAGAACTGTTGTTAGTGGATTGATCAGATGGACGTTAAACGGTGTGTGAAACGTTATAAATCCTGTTATTTTCAGTCATCCAGTTATCTAGAACTTTTTCACACAGCCACTTCAGTATTCCTTACTCGCAGGATGCAGATGGGTTTTATTGGTATAAGCAGGCTGTGTTCCATTAAAAAGTGTGTGATCAGGAAAATGTTAACGCTAATGTCAACGCTGAAGTATAAAGTAACTCTATTAGTAATTTAATAGCCAGTATTTTCTCTCATGATGTCTGCTTGTGGACTTGATCCACCTTTATAGGGCCGGCTTTCCCTCAGGTACTGTTTTCTACTCAACAGAATTAATATGGGAATTAATAAAGCAGACAGGAAGTTGGCCGGCTGAGTGCTTTACTGTCAGTATTTATGGTCAGGGTGACCCTTCCTCCATTATTTAGAAACAAACACGTACCCGGCCTCCTACAGTAAAGCTGTTCTGTGTTACTGGGAATGTAGCCATTTCCATTACAGCGCTGCATGGCTGAATGCAGTAATAGAGTCCTATAGCAGTGCATTCATCACGCTTTATGATGTGGTGGCGTGGAGTAGAGCGTGTTTTGGGCGACTGACTGACGAGGGCCTTGTACTGAATCGGAAAACTGGCATTCCTCTCAAGGGGGCACTGAAAACAGATACCAAGTTACAGAACCTCCCATCTGATATACAGCATGTGGCTCGTTGTGAGTGATTGTTTCTTTTGTGCTCATTATAGACAGGCCCTACAGACACACCTACTGCATTATGCTTCGTATTATTCATACATCTGACAAGTGCACTTCTCTTGGTTAAAAGGGGTTGTTGATGCCCGAGGTCAGAGGAAAATGGCCAGAATGGTTCAAGATGATTACAGGGAACAGTTAACTTAAATAGCCACTCATTAGTAGAAGACTGTCTGCGTGGGTTAACTCTGGGTACTCCGGTTTCCTCCCATGGTACAAAGACCTTAGGTTAATTGATGTGTCTAAAATGTCGTGTGTGTGTGTGTGCATGTGCCCGCGCCATACGATGGTTTGGGGATGTCTAGGGTTGTTCCTGCTCATTATCAGAAGATAATGGATGGATGAATAGATGGTAAAAGACCACACCTGGTGCCACTCATCTCAGAAAAGACAGTTTGCATGGGTTCACCAGGATTTGAGAATAGAATATTTGTAATATGTTGACTGGTCTAATTCTCGATTTCTGATACGATATTCGGATGGTAGGGTCAGAATAAATAACATGGAAGCATGGATCCGTCCTGCATCAGTTGTCAGTCGGTCAGGCAGCACTTAAATTACCTCCACAGTCACCAGATCTCAATCCAGTAGAGCAACTTTCCTAGAGTGTATGGAGGAATGGAAAATTTGCAGCATGGATGTACAACAAGCAAATCTTCCGCAAATACCTGATCTAGCGCCGTGCTAGCAATGTGTACCTAATTAAAGTAGCCAGCGAGTGTATAAATTGTGCAAATAGGGTCAATTTACTAGTTCTTTAATTGATTTTATGGCTCTGAAAACCTGATTCTTTTGTCAGATTTGAAAGCAACCACATAGATTTAAGTTCACTTTGGTATTGACTGGGCTTTAGGATTTGGATTTAGGACTTTGCTCTAGACAAATCTCACATGATAAAGTACTGGTCAGTTGTAGTCCACTCCAGAATATATATTTCCTATTATAACTTTTTATTTCTATTTCTAATTATAATTAAGACCTGGGTTATTAAAGCAAACATAATGTTGATCGGATGGGTGGCACTTATCCTTCTCATACCCAAGGTCACATTACAGAGGGCCCAGAATTGCACCAAAGTGTCACTAAGGTAATATGTCATGCATAGGGATGGGTATATTTAAATACAGTTTTAATAGTAATCTGATACCTGAAAATTGATCGGATACCAGTGATACTTGCCTTTAATACTTTGTACATACATTTCCACTGTGCAGTATAAGCAGTATATACTCTATACTTCTCCAGAAAGTTCTGGGATCACAGGGGAAAATGCATGGCACAGTCTTAAATGCCCTCTGTACGTTATGCCACTCCATTACAGGCACAGCAGGTGTTGCCTCCAGGTGAAATTGGTATTTCCTATCTATCTATCTATCTATCTATCTATCTATCTATCTATCTATCTATCTATCTATCTATCTATCTATCTATCTAT
>JAUZST010012752.1:0-11305 GCA_034779995.1 Parotocinclus haroldoi
AGTGAATCAACCATAGTTTCGACACTTTACTGGGACAGGAGCACAGATAATAAGGGAGTGCCTGAAATCGCACCCATAGGAAGATACAATCTACATGTGCATATTATAGTAATAATATAGTATAATAGTTTATAGGGCTCCATGATATGACCAAAATGTAATATCCCCTATATAGGTCATTTTATATATTGAGAATGATACGATAAAGCAAATTTACTGTAAATTTACTGAATAATGCCATTATTACATGATGAATTCTATACATTGAGCAAAAAGAATATAACATAAACTATAGGTTTGAGTCCATCATGGGAACTGATCTGTGACTTTTCAAAGTACCCGTTTCTGATCCTTGTCAGACTTTTCATACAGAAACCATGTCCATGGATAGAAGCAACTCTTTATTGAGGTGCGAGCTCCTCGTTTTGTGCTTGATGGACTCTGCTGTTTGAAATGACCCAGTTCTGTTCTCTCTCTTCCATGCTTGTGTTGCCTCAATGACTCTTCATGCAAACAACAACAAAAACTGCCGTACAGCACGTGTTTTGCATGTCCAAGCTGCTTAAAGCATCTGCACCAACTGCAGTGGTTTGGCTCAAATCTGTAGGTTCAGTCTTAAGGGAGCTTCTTTAGCCTCAAACAGAGCTTAAGATGGGGGGAGTGGCACTGTCATTTCTCCTTCAAGCCTTAATAACAGACCACCAGGGTGCCCATTTTCTATTTCCTCAGTAAGACTGTAGCTGCTGCATGCTAATCCAGTAACTCTTTTGCTTCCATTCGCATCTCATTCACCTTCTGCTCCCATTTCTCTTAGCATTCCCAGGAGATACTCCCACATGCACCGATTATACAATTGCACATATAGTATCTGACAGAAGTGATTACACCCCTTACATTTTTGTAACTATTTTATTATTTCTTTTCATGGGATAACATTGAAGACTGACTACTTTACATTGCATCGAAGTACCATGTCTTGTGTAAATTGGCTGTAACCTCAAATAAGCTTAGCACATTAATGTCTAAACTGCTGGCAAGAAAAGTGAGTACACCCCAGCGTGAAAATGGCCAAATTGTTCCCAATTAGCCATTTTCCAACCCCAGTATCATGTGACTCGGTGTTACAAGGTCTCAAATGTGAATGGGGAGCAGGTGTGTTAAATTTGGTGTTATTGCTCTCACACTCTCATACTGGTCACTAGAAGTTCAACATGGCACCTCATAGCAAAGAAAACTCTGAGGATCTGAAAAAAGAATTGTTGCCCTACATAAAGATGGCTTAGGCTATAAGATTTTCTATGGTAACTGGGCCACAGGGCAGTATTCCAACATAACGACCCTAAACACACCTCAAAGACGTGCTAAAAATACTGAGGTTAAAGGTGCTGGACTGGCCAAGCTTGTCTACAGACCTAAGCCTTATTGAGCCTTTGTGAATGAGTGCAACATCAACCAGCTCCGTGATGTCGTTATGGAGTAGGGGAAGAGGATTCCGTTGGCAACCTGTGAAGCTCTAGTGAACTCCATGCCAAAGGGAGTGAAAGCAGTGCTGGAAAATAATGGTGGCCACACAAAATATTAAACCTTTGGGCACAATTCACTTAGGCCACCACTTTTTTGCCACCAGATTAGACATTAATGAATGTGTTGAGTTTTTTTTTTTTTGAGGGAACAGCAAATTTACACAAGCTGTAGACTGGCTACTTTTTATTATATCAAAATGTCATTTCTTCAGTGTTGTCCCATGAAAAGATATAATAAAATGGTTACAAAATGTGAGAGTTGTACTCAATTTCGTGATATCCTGTATAACAGTCCATCTGTATCTCTGCATACTTTGTTTCACCCTCATTTCAACCTGCCTTCAATGATCAGGGCCACCACGTAGCAGGTGCTGTATGGGTAGTGTATTGTTCTCAGGGTGTGTTTACTTGCACTACATAATCCAATAATCTGAATAATGGAAATAATCAGATCTTTGCAATCACCCAATAATCTCACAAAATTGCAACATAAACTTCAATAGTAAATAATAAATAATAATAATAAAAGTAAATAATCAAAACAAAAAAAGAGTATGTAGTGCATTTTAGTCTGCACTAAACTGCTGTTTAGGTGCTGCTTTAATTTCAGGTTTGCTAGAAACTGTGGACCACAGATGAAAAGGACCACCCAGACTGTTATCAGCAGCAAGTCCAAAAGCCAGGGTCAGTCATGGTATAGAGCTCTATTGGTGCCCTTAGCGGAGGTCATTTACACTACTGTGATGGCAGCATCAATGCAAAAATGTATAATGAGACCTTAGAGCAACATGTACCATCTTCTTTCATGAGACGTCATCTATGCCCTTTTTATTAAGACAAAGCAAAACAAACCAAATCAGAAAAAGTTAGTACTGAAATATGTAAACTGGTTATCACTTTTGCATGGTGATATGGTGCTCTGTCATGCTGGAAAAACCACTGTTCATCTCCCAATTGATTCTAGAACGTTTGTGAGAAGTTGCACTTGGAGGACGTTCTGATACCTTTCCTTATTCATGGTAATGTTCTTAGGCAAAATTTTGAGCAAACCAACTACCCTAGATGAGAAGTAAGCCCACACGTGAATAGTCTGAGGATGCTTCACAATATTAAATCCAGATTTCTCAAACAGTCTGAAGGTTTATTTCTCAGAGATAATAACTTCGCCCCAGTTCTCTGCAGGCTCTGCAGTTCTTCCTGCAGAATGTCCTACATATATTTTTTGGAGAGAAGTGGCTTCTTTTCCGCCCTTCTTGACACCAAACCATCCTTCAAATGCTTTCACCTCACTGTGTGCTCAGATGCAATCACACCTCATTTCTGAGCAAGCTCTGTACTGATGGTGACCTAATCTTGAAGCTGAATACTCTTTAGGAGATTGTCCTGACACTTGCATGACTTTTTGGGCACCTTGAAGCTTTCTTCTCTGCAATTGAACCACTAACCTTGAAATTCTTGATTGTTTAATAAATGGTTGATCAGGGTGTTATCTTACAACCAACAATGTCCTTGATTGTGACACGATTTTGATGCAATGCAATGATAATTGACCATGACCCTTGTTAGCAGAAAAAAAATAAAAATCACCACTACTCTTTTAAAGCAACCAGTCTGCTCTTCAAATCAGCATTACAGAGTGATTATCAGTTGCCTTGTCTTCATTGACCCTTTCTACTGAGCTAATGAGATCATCACTGAAATTATGTTAGCAGACCATTTTGTAGGGTTGAAATGCGGTGGCTGGAATGCAGTAATTTTTATGATAAGGTAATTTTCATGCCAGGGAATGGCTTTTCACAATTTAGAGTAACTACAAATTGCCAAAATAAAAACGAATGCAGCAAACTTAGTGAAAACCAAAATTTCTGCCATTTTTAAAACTTTTGGCCACTACTGTATACGGTGCACGCACGCACGCACGCACGCACGCACACACACACACACACACACACACATGATCAGAGTATACATATAGGCTAGCTGGAATGATTGCTAAGTGAAATTGTCATTGCTCACCCACTAAAACATCTTTATATTTAAAGCTCTGATGTATCTGAGCCAATATGTGTGAGCACAATGTACTTAAATTACATTGTAATTTACTTTACATTGTAAGGTACTATACATAAACTGTAATTTACATACATTAAATAAAACTAATTTGGGACTAATTTAATGCTTGACACATGAATTGCAATACCTGTTGGACAATATTCAAACCTTCATGCTGTTTGCTCGACACTTGGGGACGAATGAGTAGATCTTGGAGGCTCATCTGTGCTGCCAGGATGCTGAAACCTTGTATGCAGTCTGGTTGAAGTAAAGCAGCTTAATCTTGGCACTGCTGGCACATGAAATGCTAAGTGATAGGCTAGTGCTCCTCTGATTTCTACTTTGACATTCTTTTAAAGGTTTTATGACGCATCCTTTTTCTTTTTTTGTTGTTACTCAAGCTTTGAATAAAGAGCAGTTTAAAGGTGACGTGGTTAGGTATCGTTCTGCCACCACTTTATTGGGTTAAAGAGAAGCCAGCGACCAGTTGCAGTGCTTTAAGTTGCTGTTCTTAACATTTAAACCTTTAGCCCTAACACGGTGCTGCCAAGTATTAGGTACTTCCTCTACATTTTAAAGCCTAAGGCGGTCCAACGAAACAGCTTTCTGTGAAAGTAAGAGAAAATAAGACGTGTATATGCACATGTTATGTGCGGAGTCGGTTTTCGCTGTACCTTTGCGGGTTTTCTAAGGGCGTTTTGGTTTCTTCCCACATTTCATAGACAGGGGTTAGTTCAACTGGCCTCAACTGGCCTAAATTGCCACAGTGTGACTGTGTTGTTGCAGTGAGTGGGTTATTCTCGCTCGTGTCATGGTTATGGCCATTAATGCTGATCGATGTTAATAAATAAATAAGTCATTTAGACCTTCTACTGGTCTGTTTTCATTCCAGGGGTTGTATACACTTAGTTTTGACAGATTTTTACTTTAGTGCCCCTTCTGTCAGGCATGTCTTTAAGGCTCAGAGGCACTATTGTCAATGGATATTGGTCTCTCTTTCAGTATGAGACCAGCCCCAGACAGGGCACCAGCCCATCTCAGTTCTCATGGAAATCATGGATCATCTTACATTTCAACTTCATTCTGAGAGTCAAGCTGTTATTACTTAACTGCAATGCTTGTATCTATTTTAAGGTGAAGACCTTGAAATAAAGATACTGCTTAATCTATTTCATTATCTGAGGATTCTGGTTAATTTCTAATGTGTATGTGATGTTTCAGATCAGAATGGGTCTGTGATAGATAACGCTGTTCCCAGTGTAGCATACAGTCTATTTATAATAAAATAGTTATTAAGTGCTTAAGGAATATCTTGAAGCTAATGGCATTTAAATTGTTAAAATATTTTGCATTAGTTCCAAAACTATTGTCTCAGGTACCTTTAATTAGTTAAGTAATTTCAGAATATTGGGCATTGATCCCAATGAACCGTCTCTCTGATGACAAGCAGGCTCGTTCAGGAAATGTTGTATTCATTTCTAAACTAGCCATTGGTTTAGAAAATGCTAAAACGAGTAGTTTAGTTTATTTCATATTATATATTTCAATATTTATTTGTATAGTTGGTTTTTACTAGAGCACTTACATGTTTATATATGGTAGTTTTAATAAGGTTTCTGTTTTTTGTGTTATGAGTAATTACTATAGAAGGGTTAGTGGACTGGATGTCTAACCCTAGACCTAGTCATGGTGTACATGGTGTCAGTGTATCAGCAGGGTTAAGAATGGTTCTCCTTGTGCAGTTTTTAATGCATACTCTAATGAGTGCAATTATACAGTATTAGGAAATGAACAACAAAAAAAATATAAAGTTGTTAAAGATACCATGATCCTGTTTTGTGGTAGTTATATAAAGGGTTGGAAATGAAATAAATAAATGAATTCAGACCTTTCCTGTGGTGTTTTCATTGTGTAACACAGCTGAATCATTAGGCAAGATGAGGAAGTTTAAAAATTAACAGTTAACATGGTGTTAGATTATTATTTTTTTAATTCACCCTTAACCAGACGGATAGCAAGATCCGTCATAGGAAATGCACTTTATTGTTGAAAGTGTTTGACATGGCATCCCAATGTGTTTTTACAGCTCACAAATTGGGTTAGCGTTATCCGACAGAAACACTCAAAGTCATTGTACAAGTGCAGTAAGGTTGCTGCATATTTTTGTCAGAACAGTAGCCTGGCGCAAAGGATTTCGATTTGGTCTTGAAACATGATGATCCTGTTAATCCACCTAGAAATGAAGCATCCTCTAGGGCATGCTGAAATCCAGATAGAGTGGAGACCATGCATAGGTCAGCAGTTCTGCAGCCCATAGCCAATAGCTATGTGCAGATTCACACAACATAAAATGATTTTTTGCAGTGATGTATTTTGCATTGGGTATCATATCATTGCAAAAAAAAAATTGGGCTAATGCCCCGGCCTGTAATTTATTTCTAAAGCCTTTTTTTGTTGTGTGAATCTGCATATGAAGATGTTGAACACAAATGTTTGATGTGACAGCTGTAAGTGGTTGATCTTCGCTACGACTTACCAAGTTGGGAGTTGGAATTTTTCCTTCTGAATTACAGAGCAGTACTGGTAAAAAGCACAACGATGTGTGCAAAAAATAGTTGAACCTCATCTACATTTATTCTTTCTTTGACACGAATCATAATGCATATTCTCAGCATAAATGTTGTTAGGCTTAATACACTCTGCTTCTCTGCAGTGAAGTTATGCATTTTTCAATATGTAGCTAAATCTCTTGAGAGGCAATTCCTCTAACAGTGCTTTCCGCATTACAGTCACATCTCAACGTGGCACTAGAGAAACAAGTTTTTCCTTCTGACAGACCTTCCACCCCTGCATTTCACACTCTGTCCCCAGTGACAGAGCCACTTTTCTAGTCTCACTAACATTCACATTCATTCAACCCTGGAGCTTTGCATTACTGACCTGAGATGTATGACTTTTATGTATGGCTTTCTAAGCTTGTGCAAGCCTCTTTCTTATCTGTTCTTCCGTATTTGTTTCCATGCGGTGTGACATCTTTTATTCAGACGTGTTTTGTAGATACACTGAGCCAGAACAGAACTGTTTCTCCTTAATTGCGCTGTTCATTTGCATCCAAATTATGTTATGTATAATCTTTCTTTCCTTGTTTTCATTGTAACGAGTAACGAGCTAGAGGGTAACAATTAAAAGAAGGAAGTAAATAGCTAGCTGACAGAATCTCAGCTCTTGGAAGCCATTCATTTATAGTTGTCTGTCTCTCTCTCTCTCTCTCTCTCTCTCTCTCTCCACATATATATATATATATATATATGGATGTTTCTTAATAGTGTTGAAAAAGTAAAAAAGGTAAATGTCTAAGCAAAAAAACCGGCCAAATAATTGCTAAATTTGAAGCTTTTCAATGGTCCCAATCACGAATGTACTCGCTGCTCAAAAACTCTCCAAGAAGGAGTTGCCGAAATCAAATAAAACATTGTGTGTGAGTATTATGATGACCTATGTGAGTGATTATAATATTACAAAATAATATCTTTAGTGGAGAAAACTGTACAATTTAACTGGACTGCCTCCAGCCTGAATGTAAGATGAGATACGGTTGGACATGGAGACACACAAGTTCAGTGTGGTACCTGTTTCACATTTGCCCACTGATGATGCAGTTGAATATCCTGCACACTTCGATTGCTAAAGCTGCTGTCCTGGGTGGTCCCACGAATACTTGACCGAGTAGGCCAAGGAAGCATTGCAATTCTGTAGAGATATTCATGGGAAGCACTTGCTGTTTGTGAGTAAGCATTATATTTCTGAAAATGTTAGTTGAAAACCCTGCCATGAATGCAGCACATATGGCTGCAGGATGTCCTTTACATAAAGAGCTCCAAGAAGGAGGATGGGTCTCTTTTTGAATCTTGGTCCTCCCAAGGTTTCTTCCTTCCACATTTAGGGAGTTTTTTCCTTTCCAATGTCGCTCTAGACTTGCTCAATTTGGAATTGGACTATTAAGAAACATGATATTGTAAAACTGCTTTGTGACAATGCACCATTGTAAAAAGCGCTATATAAACAACTCAATTTGATTAGAATCACCACTAGAGGTCTTATACGAGGGCTCCCCAGATCACCACGATATTAGTTTTGGTAGTACTTTAATCCACAGCAAAGGCAGGATTGAAACATTCACCACGAGGCCCCATCGTCGGATCCCAAACAGAACCTGGATTTCTCACTTAAAATGATATGGTTCCAGTCCATAGCAGTCCAGGCTTCTTGTTCATAACACCACTGCAAACGAAGGCGACAATGGTCTGGGCAGAGAAAGGGTATGTAGTGAAGGTAGCCATCCAGAATCTGTTCGTCATGTGTGCCCTCATGGAACCACTGCTCTCAACACCTTCTAGCAGCCAGGTTAGAACAGCATAGATAGAGGCAATTCATCGAAATGACCATCCCTGCTTCTCTCAGTCCAATGATGTACCTGCTACCAAAATCTGTCAACTGGGCAACATGACAACTTTGTGTCATAGAGGCATGTCTAGCACTTAGCAATCCCTTACCAAGGGGTATACTACCCAAAAGTAGCCACTGTAAGCACTTTTACACCCTCTTGTGGCAAGACCCACCTAATCAGACCACATCTGTAATAATTTGCAATTCTGCTAGAGACATAACTGCATGCTGAGTTTTGCAGCAATCTGACATTTGAGTGTGTTGTTGTAATTTGCAAAGAAATTGCCATAATGTGGTGATCAGTGAGTGTAGTCATGATGCGAGGGATGTGATAAGTTGTCTCAATGATGCCCATAATGTGCCAGCATTGAAATTTTTTTTTTACATTACACCCATGAGTGTGCAAAATGAACCATTTGTTTTTGTAATTCTACTGGTAAGTCTACTGGTTTGTAAGCCACATACCAGTACCTACATCAATGCAAAGAAAATATATATTACCTGTTAAAAATGTTTCATTCATCTTTTCTTACATACAATGCTTACGAAGTATTCCACCTCTGTGTCTGCGTGCATGAGTGTGATTTTGTCAATCTTAATGTGTTGTTAGATAGGGAAGGTTTAGTTTTTGTATTTGTGTTCCACTTTTACACTTTAGGTCATTCAAGACTCGCAGGTGGCTTCCATACACACAAGCAGATAAAAGTGCTAACTGATTTTATTATTATGTTTATTCCCAGACACTTACTGCAGAGCCACAGTGTTAATCATGTTCTTTCCTTTGTGCAGATCAGCACCAGTAATGCAGCAGAGAGTACAGTGACAGGTTCCAGCATGGGCTCTGCCACCGGGGCTGCAGGGACAGCTGGCACTGCTCCAGCCCAGTCGGATCTGGACCTGTTCAGTGAGAACAGCAGCAGCAAAGCGGAGGACTCGACCAAGAAACTCCTTTCGAAGGACTCTATTCTTTCCCTATATGGTTCCAGCTCTGTCCCTCAGCAACCTGCACAAGGTACAAACACTTGGTGGACAGGAAGGGAAGGGGTGGCAATCGCACAAATATTGTACAAAAGAGCAGCAGATTGCTCCCGTTTTGAAATGCAAGCAGTTGGACTTTAGTTTAATTTCAAATCGACCAATTAAAATAGAAGCGTTCGAACCCGTGGCACGACGTCAGTGCTACTATATAATCGTCAAAACGCACGTGGCAGTGCCTTTCACTCTAGTTCTCCATATTTACAATCTGTAGACTGAGCTTCTAGCCTTCATCCCTGCAGTCGATTATTTGTTTCTGATTCTGTATTCGCAATCCGAAGGTGTTTTACATGTGTTCTGTGTTTTTTCACTTCCCAGCTGCTATGTACATTGGTGCTTCTCAGATGCAGTTCCCTGCACAGCCGCATGCTAATTTCCAGGCTTTCCCAGCAGTGGGTGGTTCTATGCCACCCACGACCATGATGGGTGCCGTTATGGGCCAAGGTGGGGCTGTGGTAGGCCAGAACACAGGGATGATGGTTGGCATGACTATGCCCAATGGCTTCATGGGAAATGCTCAGACAGGAGTAATGGGCCTAGCACCAGGTATGATGGGAGCGCAGGCTGGAGCGATACCGGCAGGTGTTGTGCCTCCACAGAACATGTATGCCATGCAGCCTGGTCAGCAGACTCAATGGAATATGGGTCAGGTAACTATAAATATGTATTTCTTTATTTACACGTGCTTACCAAATTTCTATCAGTTCCTCCAAAAATATATATGTAATGGTTTTCTGTAGTTACATACTGTATGTCCTATAAATTAGTATTGTTAGTACTCATAAAGCTAGGTGAAGTGAGGTGAAGTGTTACACAATAGATATTTGTATTTCAGAAAAATAAACAGGTGGTATTCAGCAGGTTAGCCTTCACTGAATGAACGTCACTTATCAACATTGTGCACAGATGGGTTTAACTTCAACCACTGTTTAATCTGCACTCTAATTTGTTAGAGTGGCACGTGTATGACGCTGAGACATTTAGGGTTGACTTAGTACTGACGAAAAGGTCATGATTATCAAGTCATTTAATCAAGGATTATCTCACAATGATGAAATGTTTATGGAAAAACTACAAAAAGACACATGAGCATTCTATCAGTATATCTCGAAGTCAAACACAGATTGAATGGTAAAATTGCTGATGAAATCATCAGTACTTTTCTGAGCACACATGGGTTTAGCTAATGCTGTCAACGATATGATAGGCATGTCAGTCAGTCTGTTCAGTGTTTTTACCTTTCTATCAACTGTGACCAAAATAGTCCTCGTTTTCGCTGTTGATGACAGGACAGGGTTGAAGTGAACCAGCTAGAACATGAAATCCACTGCTCACAAAAATTAGGTGATATTTTATTGAAGATATGTTATTTTGAAATATGCTCTAATTTTTGTGAACTATATATAGATAGATAGATAGATAGATAGATAGATAGATAGATAGATAGTTTTATACTACCTGCAATGTAACAAAAGTCTAAATAAATATTAAATATTATGAAGCACTATATTTTATTGTTGTTGATGCTTTTTTGTTGTTTTTGTTGGTGTTTTTTCATTTGCGTTTGTTATTTTAATGCGAAGGTGAACGTAGCCTTACAGCTAGCAGAAGTGACAGTTTTTAGTGAGGCCATAATAGTGAAAAGAAATTGGAATGGAGTTTAGGTAAATCATAGAGTGATTAAATTAAACCATGGGAATGCAGACTAAAGATAATTCTCTGTTTGTTTTCTGTTTCTTTTGGGCCAGGTGAACCAGCAGATGTCTGGGCTGAACCTGAATGGTGCTCCCATGGCTTTTGGGCAGCCAGGGGCCACAATGGGAGGTTGGGTTGGACCTCCCTCAGGTCAGACCCTCAGTACCCAGCTCTGGAAGTGAGGTTGTGATGGTGGATGGAGGACAATAAATGGCGCAGGGTCCCTCCATCTCCCTTCCCTTGACCAATCACCAGAGCACCCCAACAGTTTCACCCATGTACTGCTCTGTCACCCCCCGCATTTTTTCAACCATTACTACTCTGATATTGGAGACTGTCCGTTCACCCAGCCCCTGTTTCAACTGAGTGATCAAGTGTGTGAAGAATTAAGAGACAGCTTTGTGCGTCTTATTTGTATTTTTTCCTTTCTTTTCATACATATATACCCTGCTTACAAAAATAAGGGAATATTCATTATGGGATATTTTTATTCACATTCATTTTGAACTATCCCCTAATTTTTATGAGCAGTCTGTGTGTGTGTGTATGTATGC
>JAUZST010012753.1:0-11305 GCA_034779995.1 Parotocinclus haroldoi
ATATATATATATATATATATATAAATATATATATAAAATGGCCAATTTGTGTCCAAAGAGTCAATGTATTTGTGGCCACCATTATTTTTCACAGCATTCAGCTTCACAGGCTGCCTTTAACTCCTTTATGAAGACATCACAGAGCTGGAGGTTATTAGAGACCTTGTGTTCCTCCATAGATGCTCAACAGAGTTTTGGTCTGGAGACATGCTTGATGTTTGCCCTCGGTTTCTTTAGCAAGGCAGTGGTCATCTTGGAGGTGTGTTTGGAGTCGTTATCATATTGGAATACTGCACTGCTGCCCAGTATCTGAAGGCAGGTTATCGTGCTCTGCTTCCGTTTTCCACAGTTGCGACTCATTAGTCCCTTCGATGAACTGTAGCTCCCTGCAGCCTGCAGCACTCATGCAGTCCCAAACTATGATGTTTCCAAAGAGTTTACCACACCTGCTCCCCTTTCATACCTAAGACTTTGTAACACTAAGAAGGCCCACTAAGAAGGCTAATTTTTACTTAGGGGTGTGCTCACTTTTGTTGGCAGCAGTTTAGACATTAATAGCTGTTTTGAGTTATTTTAAGGGCAAATTTACACTGTTATACAAACTATAAACTGATTACTTTACATTGGATCAAAAATTATAATTAAGTTGAATTATTATTATTTAATAACCTGAGGTGTGTACTCACTTTTGTGAAATACTGTATACTCAATTCAATCAATTCCGTCATGGCCCAGGAGGAACCCAATACCCACTACACCAGCATAGGGTCTCACAATGGGTATAAGGATTTCATCCCGATACCAAATAGCCGTTGTCAAGCATCCTTCCCAGACCATCACTGACCCATCACCAAACCAGTCATACTAAATTATGTTTCCGGCATAACAAAACATGTCTGTCAAATGTGCTTATGTGAAGCCTGCTCAAATTCGTGAAAAGCACAGGGTACAAGCAGCGGATCTGACAATTATTGTGTTTTAGCACAGGACCCACTACAAGCCCTCAGGCCACCCTCACAATGCCTGTTTCTAAATGTTTGGTCAGACACATTCACACCAGTGGCCTGCTGAAGGTCAATTTGTAGGGCTCTGCCAGTGCTCACCCTGTTCCTCTTTTCACAAAGGAGCACATACCAGTCCTGCTGAGGAGTTAAGGACCTTCTACGTCCTTGTCCAGCTGTCCTAGAGTAACTGCATGTCTCCTGGAATCTCTTCCACACTCTTATAACTGTGCTGAGAGACACAGCAAACCAGCAACGCCACAGCAATGGCACATATTGATGTTTCATCCTGCAGGAATTGGACTACCTCTGCAACCTCTGTAGTGTCCAGGTACCGCACCATGGTACCAGTAGTGACGATTACCCTAGCCAATTGCAAAACTAGTGAAAAATACATAAGAAATTTATATTAGTGGTCACTACACAGAACTACCACATGTCCTGATCGGGAAGTGGATTATTTCCACCGTTGCAGTCACACTAATGTGGTGTTAGTATGTGTTAAGCAAGGACAATTAGTTCAGATACAGCAGTGCAGCTGGACTTAAAACACTGTTTAATCACTACCCAATTTGTTACAGACATCCACCTTATTGCTCTACCGTGTAGATGTGAAGTGAGACAGCTCAACTGTTGTTACACAGTTTTTGGTAACCGTTCTCTAATCCTTCATCAGTGCTCACAGGATGCTGCCTACAGAATGCTGGTAGCTTGACATTTTTGGCTGGCAAACTATTTAAAGTCCAACAGTGACACAAAGGTGAATTAAAGCCCCCTCAGCACTGCGGTGGTGTCTGATCCACTCATATCAGCACAACACACACACCTGTCAACAATGTCTGTGGTGGTTCTGTGGGGGTCCTGACCATTAAGAAAGTATGTAGAGGAACAGATGGGCTATAGTCAGTAATTGTAAAACTACAAAGTACTTCTTTATGGTAGGATAATCTGATGAAACAGACAGTGAGTGTAGAAACAAGGAGGTTCTCATAGTGGTTGACATCATTAAATATGTGTGTTTCCTGTATTTCTTGTCCAAGTTTGCACACACTGCAGCAGGGATTTTGGTTCACTCCTTCATACAGATCTTTTGCAGACATTTCAGGTTTCGGAGCTATTGCTGAGCAACATTGAATTTCAGCTTCCTCCAAAGATTTTCTACTGGTTTCAGGTCTGGAGATTCGCTAGGCCACTCCACGACTTTTAAATGGTTCTTACTTGTACTCATCCTTCTTTTTTCTCAAAGCACGTCAAGTGAAGCTCATACCAAAAATGCTATTTTGGTCTCATCTGACCACACAGCCTTATCCCATGCCTCTTCAGGATCATCCAGATGGTCATTGGCGACCATCAAATGGGCCTGAACTTTTGCTCCACGCACACAGAAATTTTCAACAACAACGTTGGGAACGTTGCCCGTGATGCACAGCTATTTGACATGTTCATGTGCTGTCCCTGGTGCTGAACACAGAGCTGAAGGTGCAGGATCCAGTCCTTATGAACCCACATAAAAACCCTGGAGAAATGCTGTCACAAGACGACGATGATGCATAATAAATTTGTTTGAGATGACACCAGAGATAAAAGTTGGGCAGTGAGTGGTCGGGTGATTTCACTATTTCACAAGTCCAGGGAATTGGCCTCATCACTGAACAGAATGCCCTGTGTGAATGCAGAATCCCGCTAATGATAGTTGAACGTCCAGGGGCAGAACTCGACACGTCTATCACATATATGAAAGTTTCTGCTGCAGGTGGAACTTGAAGGGGTGCCACTTATTGGTATGACGAATCCGTACCAAAGGGATGACTGGCTGACAGCATATTCTGCAGCGAGATGTCATGTGCTGTGTCATGGCTGACAAAACCATTGTTGAGGTTTCTTTGTCAGTAGAGGTCTCCGGACAACCAGGTGGCTTGTCGTCAACAGTCCTGCTTTCTCTGAAAATGGCCAAGAGGGTCTGTGTAAAATCATTGTATGACATGATATAGCAGTTGTGTTCCCCAGACATCAGAATCGTCAATTTCATCTTCAGTTACCTGTGACCGACAACAAATGATTTGAAATTTCTGTGATGATAACATTTGAACCACAAGAGATATTGCAAATCGATTTCTGAGACAATTCTGGTCTTTTTTGATATGCTACATGACCACTTGGAAAAACTTGCCAAATTTTTTTTATTTATATAAGTAATTTTACCTTATATTTCTGAAATAAAAGAGTGTACTGTGTCTTTTGACTCCCCCATGTATATATATATATATATATATATATATCCTAAAAATAAAGGAAACATTTAAACAACACAATGTAAATCCAAAGAAGAAGATAAATTTCATATATATAGTTGAGGTGAGGAAATGATATGTAGTAGATTAAATCTGCAATGCCCATGTGAAAGTGCAACATTTGTTTTATATGTACACATTCGCATGTGTACTATGCTGTTTGTTTTGGTTCCAGTTCAGTTTACCAAATTACACAAAATCAAAACAATCAAAACACTTTGGGGTATATAGAATATATGAGCCTATGTGACTTAAGAAAGCTAGTTATAGTCTAAATCCTGGCTATAGACATTATTTCACAATATGTTGTTATGATGTTTCTATCATAATGTAGCAGATGAAAAGTGCACTGCATGATTGGTCATAAACAAACCAAACATTCCATTCAAAGATCTGGGAAACGATGTTTAGATTAATTGCTGGATGGTTTGCTTAACAGATCATTATTATACAGTGCACTAAATACACAAATACATTACATTAATGTGTCACAAATAGTATATATTTGTTTATAGCCACTGGTTATTATTGATCCTGTCCAATTTATCTACTGCGATGCAATCTTGCTATTCTACATTGTTTTTAAAAGGTTGTAAAATATTTTTTTCGTAGCTGGCCTTTATTTTGTGCCGCTTGTCATGCATGACACATTTGATCAGTTTTATAATCAGCAGAGGTTAAATTATGTAAGAAACCTATTTATTGCAATATGAGATCACATCTTTTAAAAATGAAAGGTGATATATCTCTATATATATATTTTCATTCATAGTAATGTCTGCCTCATTACAATGTCCAATTTTATCTATGCTCCAGGAAATAGCGAGGAGCCTGTCAGTGTGTTTTTGCAGGTTAAACTACGGGCTGTAATGGGAAGGAATGATTGTCGGGGGCAAATCACAGCGCTAATTAGCAGATAACACGTAAATGGCATCCCTCTGTCCATCTTTAACCTGTCATAGTCAATCTTTATGCTTGTATGTCATCACTTTCATGACCTCCTCCTTTGCTTTAAAGCCCTGAGTGCTGAAGCAAGGCTTAGAACGAGATGCACTGGTCATACCATTAAAACAGATTATACTCAGTGATACAGTGGGTTACATATTTATTTAACTTTCTGTCCTTAAGCAATGTATTAGGGTAGTGGAATGAGGAAAGACAAATCAGGGGAAAAAAGATGACATGATCATGTTGATGAACACAATCACTTCACATACACTTTTTCTAAATTATAAAAATAAAAGCTCATTAGGATTTCTTCCTGACTGCTGTTCCCTCATTTCCTGACCTGCGTTGTGAAAACTATATCATCTGGCAAAGTCATCAAATCCCTCAATGGCTTTCATTTAAAACAGCACCAAGTCCTCCTTGACCTACAGAACTACCACCTCTACGGATATGGAGAGCTCCCAAAGATGCAGGTCAAGGATCAGCAGGTCCTTAGGATCCTTTGGGTCCCTCTACAGGACAAGGACGTGAGATTCCTGTCAGAATTTACTGTTTACTGAAGATTTATACAACAGAATAGTGGTGCCCCAGGAAATCCAGTGCATTACTGGATAAGTTCATTCAGCTGGTGGTGTATAACAAGGGAAGTAAGCCATGTTGGTGCCATCTTGGAGAACAATAAAAATGAGAGCCCTGGTCTGGATTCCTAAGATCCTTCATTTTCCCCCTGATGGAACAGGTGTATACCTAAAAATAATCAGGGGGGGGTCCGTATCAGGCAGTGGTGGATTATTCATTCATTCATTCATTCATTCATTCATTTTATGGAATTTATCAGATTCTGATACAAAAGATTCGTACAATCTTACAGATTTAAGCAATTGGATGTTAAAGTCCCAAGGCTCAAGAACCCAACAGTGACAGCTTAGCAGAGGTGGATTCTGGTCAGTACCATGTGAGGTATGAGTTGTAAGGTAAGGTACTGTACCACATGAGGCACAAGATTAGGAAACATATGGAAAATCTGATAAATTAATAGCCCATGCACTAAACAAAAAATATAGCACATGAGTTTATCTAGAAAATCTAAAATAAAAACCTCTAAGGAAGATCCTTGCTCAAATAATGCTTCTTTTTTACAAACCATCGGTCACACAAAACATCTACCACCAAACAGATGGGAAAGAAAAGTGGTTTATTGACATGTGATAACATGATTTGTAAGTTTGCAAAAACTCTTAATAGGAAATGTGTAATTATTTGTAGTTTTTTGTAGTTATTTGTAGTTTGTGTGAAATGTTACATATGAAAGCTGAGTAAATGGTCCAGTGGCCTGATACATAATACAACATAATACATGTTACAAGTGATACATAAACCACTGATTGGGAAATCATGATCAGCATATAGTAAACAGTGGTAGTTTCTAAACCACACAGAGGATACAAGGACACTTCTTAGTATCAGACACTTAACTGTTACATTCACACTGGTCCACATGTCAGGGGTACAGATGTTTATAGGTTATTTTTTATTTTGCACTTACCTGGTACAATATGAAGTGTCTATTTATGTAAGGCTTTTAACAAGGCTTTGTCACAAACCAGTGTGAACGGGGAGTCAAATGTAGACTTCAAATGAGGAAGTCAGATGCAAATCAATACTATATATTACTATACCAATATTATTTAAATGCTTACTGGAATGCCAAGTACAGGGCAACAATCAGCTACGAAGCATCATTATGTGACTAAACATAAAATTGTTACAGTAAAACGATTGAAAAAATGTAATTGTGATACAGAAAATGATACAGTAAATGCAATGTGCTGTAATTATTTTAAACATTTTTAATGGAAATTACTAATTGATACAGCACGTCTGATATCAACACGAACTTCAGGTTATCAGGACCTTACACTACAAGGAAGAAAGCATTCCCTCCAAGGCAGAGGAGAAAAGAAAAGCAACACACGCTTCATGAAAACACTTAAAACATGTGGACAAACTGGCCCAAAATGGGCCCTTTTCAAGGTGGTGAAGATCTAGATATCAACCACAGAGGCCAAACAACATTGTCTTCGCATTTTCGAAAATATTTTCTCCAAGCTTAACATTCTGGACACTTCAGACCCACTACACCATCCCAAGGACAAAACAGCCAAATAAAAACTGAACTTTGTTGTGTATGCAGTGCAATTCAGTGATGAGTGCTCTACACGTAAAAAAGATCAAACAACAACTAGACGGGCACATGGCACAACATAGACGAGGCAGATCATCAGGACAGGGGTGTACATCTGCATTTAAAGGAGAAGGGATAATGATTTAAGGATACAAATGTTCATATTTTGAACAAAGATAATTGAGAGAGGAGATAAGAGGAGCCATTAAATGTCCAATTAAAGTAATTATCGTTTAACAGAGAGAGTAGTTTTTGACACCAATTATCAGCAGCCGACAAAGCAGTATTGAGATCCCTTCCTAGGCAGTTTAACACTATTTTGCACCTCAATCACATGATGGCAGGTTGGAGCAACAACTCACAAATCCTTTCTTTTAAAGAAGTGTAGAAACTGATTCATGCATTTATAATGTTTATAACACTTTCCTTGCTGCCCTTTCTATTAAATCTATAAATAAACCAGAATTAGTGCTTGATGCAGCAGCTCGAGCGCTAACTCGTTCTGTCATCTCTACACTGGTTACCATTTAGATTGTACATTGATTACAAAAGACTTGTTGTGACATATAAAGCTCTACACAGCCTCCACATTCCACAATCTCCACATTATCTGAGTGAACTCTTAGAGACTTACAATCCAGCTCGTCTGCTTTGACTACTTCCAAATTTCCAATATCTTCCAATATCTATCAAAATCTTATGGCTAAAAACGTTTAATAAATGGCTGGGATGGTGTCATCTCTGGCCTGTTTGACTTGTCATGCTTTGGCCAGGAATGCTGTTATGATTTCCCCACAAGCTATGATGTTCCTCTACTTCAGATGTTTCCCAGTCAGGTTGTTTTTATCATCAGCTTCAGCCCAACCATGCTCAGGCCCCACCAGTAGGCAAGGACTTTCCCACCGACGACTCAGGATCTTAAAGTGACTCTCTGCATTTGACGCAATAATGCTGGTATGCATATTTTTATGTTATTTTTATCTGTTAATATTTATTTAGATTCTGTATTTTTAGTTCATTTTAAGTGGTTAACTTATTTGCTTATTTGACTAGATCTTTCGTTTAAGCTGCCAAAAAGGATGGGCCTCTTTTTGAGTATTGGTCCTCCCAATGTTTCTCATAACATCTAGGGATGTTTCCTCAGGCTCACTGAGTTTGGGATTGATTTTAGTTATTAGAAGATAATCTAAAGTCATAAATCATAAGTCATTGACACAATGCTAGAAAATAGAAAGAAGAAATAAATCTTACTTGACTTGGCAAACGAGTCCCTGTGAACCTAATGAACCCAGGGAGGGTAAATCACTCCCAATGTGACAACCCCAAAAGAGGTTAAATACCTGGGACTCTCCATCATTCAAGAACCAAAAAAAAGAAGTCCAGTAGCCTTCAGCCTGAGCACCCAAGACAACAATGACCTGCTTAACTGAGAACCTACACAGAGAAATCAGAAATTATTATGTGTTTAGCTTGGCATTGACTGTTAGCTTGGCATTGACTATTTCAGGATGCAAAGCATTCAAAAAAATTGTTCCATCTTTTTTATAATTTCCTTTCAAACATATTGCGAAGACAGTAACGACAACAATAATGTGCCTTTTGAAATCAAACTAAAAATTACCCTACTTGTGCCATTTTGTACATATTTCAGTCTTTCCTTTTGAAAGGTAATGTCTAAGACCATTATGGTTTACATGAGTAGCTAGCACCAGTTTTATGTGCTTTGATAGAGTTAAGATCACACATGAAAACAGTCGAGTGCACTATAAAGACAATTACTCAGTCCCAGACAGTTAGTCAGAATTCAGTTATGCATCTGCTCTGTAATGCCAGCAATTCTTGTAATTTCCAGCAGGATGTTAGTCATAGTCCCTTACAAGAAATGATTCTTCAAATCTGATACTATTTTTTGGTCTTTATCTGACCTTAATGTACTTACCATTAGTTTAGTGCTATGACTCAAGCTGGTTTGACTGCTGAGTCACATATAATATGCAGATGTGTTTTTTAATGTAGCCATACCACACAAGAAATAATATTAATGCATATGTTTTTTTTTCGTGACAATGTTCAATTTAGCAGACTGTTGTAAAGCTCTTCGAATTGCCTATACCCATTCACTATAAATATGTAAGTTATTAATGTACTAAAACGAACTGTGTCAGCTCTAAAACTGATTGAATCTGGATTGGTAGAGCCTGGTTAAAACACACATCTGTTTCTAATATATTCTTGGAATCCCTGTCAAATGTCACCACCATCGGTTTTTCTCATAACATTTAACCTAGCTTGCATCAGATTACTCTATACGAGCAAAAACGAATTCTGGATTCTCACCCCCACTGAACATGAATTGGTGGGAAGTGCTCGTAGAGAAGAAAAACATATCTGCAGGGTTTCGCAGACTGGATCTGGTAGCGGAATATTACATGACACATACCTACAGTATGTTACAGTTTCACTAAGAAGTTTATAACAGCTAATAAATTTGAAAAATATGTTTTTTCATAGTTTTATGGTACAGTACAGTAGACCGGTTTAGTCATTTGCGCATGGATTTGGTTAAAATAAACAAAAATATAAACATTTTTTACTTGTCAAAATAGACCTTTTACACATACATTATTCTAGTTTTTTTCATTGTCTTTGCATCTATCTATTCAGCATACATTTATTGGTGTTAAGCCAATAATGATTCTTTACATAAATGATATATAGTTGTAGTTGAAGTACTGACCATGCTGAGAACAGGTACGTCATTTACAATACTAGTAATAGTAATATGTATAGTAATACTACACACAAATAGTGTATTCATTTCCTTAACTGGGCTACTCAGTCTTTGTTGTCCCTAGTGTTATAGGGTCACTCATATTATAAAAGCTTTTTCATTGTGAAATTCCAGTCCAGGTTCCTCCTCAGACATATTTTTCTCATTAACCCATGTGAGTGTTAAACATCAGTCATCATCTCCTGGGATCAAATATCAAGAATACGAACACTGTGGGTATTAACATGATGGAATGTTGATGGAAGTGTCCAGAAAGAAAAAGGACCACCTTCCAAGGAAATGTATTTTTGGAATTCTAAAGAAAATACACCTGTCAATGATTAAGCATTTATTTAGAGGTCTTTTATCATTTCTTGAGGCAATTACATTTTGATATGTTTACATATTGATAAGTCCACATAGAAACACCTACGATTGCTCCAATAATGTATTTTTTGGAATATATTTTTTCTCCAGTCTTTGTTTTGTTTGGATTGTTCTTATTTTAGTACTATATGTACTTGATTTCAAAATGTTTGGTTTCATTCCAAATGATATTTGTCCAGAAAACCCTATTAAGTATGCTGAGTTCAAATATCCAAATAACATTTATTACCCAAATCTGTATGCACATAAATTAGAATTTTAAAGTTTTTAATCATTTCATATCAACCTTAAGGCGAAAAAGTCAGCCTAAAGGGAAATATTATTTGAAACAAACAACAATAAATACCTGAAGGTTCAAGCAATAATGCCATGCCCACTGTGAGCACTCGTGTGATGTGAAGCCTATGCACACTACACAGCTTACAAAAGCTCTTTAAAAAGACTTTCACAAATTATAACGTTTTGAAACATAGTGCCTCATTACGAACTCCCACTGTTTCTGGAAAATGAACAATCTGGGCCAGGGGTGCTATAAAGGGGGATAGGGTGTGGGGATAATTACTCTGAAGGACTCTGAATAGAAGGGGGCCTAAGGGGGCCAAGGGAGCAAAAACTGTGCAGAGTAGGAGGCCCAATGTGTTAATCCATCACAGGGTTCAAAATTCATATTGGCATTGGCCTTGTTCTGAACAATGTACATTTGTTGTTCCTGTTTTTCATTGCAAAGAAGCAAATCTACACTCACCAAATAATTTTAGGTAAATATTGCTGGTACTGGGTCGGACCACCTTTTTTCCTTCAGAACTGCCTTAATTCTTCATGGTACAGAATAGATTCAAGAATGTGTTTAAAATTCTTCTCAGAGACTTACACATTGACATGGTAGCATCACACAGTTGATGCAGATTTCTCAGACCATTTTTTTCAGACCATGCTCTGTATACCCTAGAGATGAGTGTGAGTGAAAATCCTAGTAGGGCAGTAGTTTCTGAAATACTCAAACCAGCCTGACCAGCACCAATAGTCATGCCACATGCAAAGTCCCTTAAATCCCCACTTTTCCTCATTCTGAGGATGTGAACTTCAGCAGGCTCTGAAGTCATGCCTAAATGCATTAAGTTACTGCCACCTGAATGGCTGATGAAATATTTTAATATTTAATGAGCAGTAAAGTAGATGTAAAATTTGACTGTATAATTGAGTGTATAACAATAATCTGGTCATTGCAACCATGCTAGAAAATGCGCACGATTCAATGACTGATCAGCAGTAGCACCAATCAGGTTTCTGTACCACTGAAACCCTTTTGTAATGTGACAAGTTCAGTAGGTAAATTTTTTTCTAAAGAACTCACAAGTGCCAGTTAATCACATAAGAAGCACTCACAAAAGGATAGGTTGCAGGCAGTTGAGTCACATATTGTGACTAATGCAATTTTTTATATACATTTAGAGCTTTAGAAGCCATATATAATGCATTAAATAGTTATTTGACCTTCTGTTTGGTCAAAAATTATTCTAGCGGTGTTATGGTTGTTGCTAGTGCGTGTGAAATGGCATCCGAATGCAGCTAGGAAATGCAATACAGAGATAAAAGATAAGGGATACATCAAACACTTGATGCAAATGTTTGGATCCAAAGTCAAGAGAGAAAAGTAAGTACTTAAAATTAAAAGTCTTAAAACAAATGCAGGAAGTAAAGGTACTGCAAAAGATATAATAGA
>JAUZST010012754.1:0-11304 GCA_034779995.1 Parotocinclus haroldoi
ACCATGATAACAACTCCACTACACAAACACATAGAAACCAGTGACCAGTGGACCGGTCTTTGGCCCTTACTCAAATTTAAGCAGGTAAAAATAGGAACCAGAGTCCTGCAATCCAGCAAATTCAAAAGCCATGGTTTGTTTCTGCCCGGTTTCAAACCAGAGGCATTTTGCATGTGGGGCAAACGTGATAACCGCTACACTACAGAAACTGCAATGAGAGCACCATTCACAGCGCTCGCTCAAATAAGTCAAGCGAAGCACTGCTTTCTGTGTATTTCTTTACAAAACATAATCATTGTCTCTGTTTCTGCCCGGTTTTGAACCAGGGACCTCCGGCATAAGAATCAGACATGATAACCACTACACTACAGAAACCACTTGCAGAACCAACCTTCCTTTCACTGGTTAAACGCTTTGCCGATAATACCTGCGTGAGCTTTGCCAGTCGGCCATTTGACGAGAACAGAGATTTTTGCAAGCATTTGAACTACTGGTGCATGGGTGTCGCCTTACTATTGATTAATAACGTCTAAAAGACACAACCTCTTTATTGAAGCCTGAGTCCCAGTCCCAGTAGCCAGGGCTGCAACCTGGATCTTGGAAGCAACTATTATGTCACATGTCTCAATGCGCTCGTTTGAAATTCCATATTAAGTCCTTGTTTTGACTGTTACTCTGCTAATCAACGTGGGTGCTACTTACAAAAGCATGGACAGTAAGGTCTTGGAACGTTGGACTTCATTGAGACAGGATAGGCATTAAGCCTTGGTGCACGCATTAGGCATTCTTGTATTTTTTAAATGGCTGAATAAGACCAAGCTCTTCATCCAGGTCCCAAAAACACATTGGCAACAGCAATGATTGCAAGGTGTCGCATGCAAACTTCTGAAAAGTGATGACCTCCACAACAGGTCCCAAAAACACATTGGAAACAATGTTAATGACAATCGCCAGATGGCGCCAATGCACCTTAAATTTAATAATTACTTTTGCACTAACCTAGCAACGTGGCACACTTTTCTTATACCCCTGTACGGTGCCTGTGTATTATGAGCTTGTTGGTCTAGGGGTGTGATTCTCGCTTTGGGTGTAAGAGGCCCTGGGTTCAGACCCCGCATGAGCCCTCAGTGTTTTACATGAAAGTAGCGTGGCACCATCAGGAGAGGGAATAGCCTACAGAAACAGTATTTGGTGTTCTGATTATATGATTTTCACAAAACATATATCAAAATGGAATTGAAAATGATCCTTCAAGAACTGCTGGACAATCTGATCCTGTCCATGCCCCATCACTGTCGGTGTGTTTTGGTAGTCTTTGGTGACCATACACCCTACTGAACAGTCAATGTTTGGTACTCGTCCACTTTGACATTCTTCTGCTTTTGCATCTGGTTTGCGTAATCAAGCAACTTTCTTTAACTTTTCTGATCTTGTTTAATTAAAAAAAAGGAAAAATGTTTATTTAAATGTATATTTAAATCACTTCAAAACCATTTTGAAATATACGCAAATTTTGATGAGCAGTTTAAAACATTTACATTTCATTTCCAGCATTTAGCAGACACTCTTATCCAGAGCAACTTACAACTCATACAGTCTTACAATCCAAGCAATGGTGGGATAAGGGCTTTGCTCAAGGACCCAACTGCGGCAACTTGGGAGAGGTGGGATTTGAACTCTAGACTTTCTGATCTCGAGGCCAGTACCTTAACCTCTAGGTTACCACAGTCCCGTAATAATAATAATGCCTCAACTCACAGTAGCACACTGGTGCTACTGCTAATTATAACAATTGCCTAGTAATGACAATAGGCCTATGTTTAAGCAATAGAACACGAGAGGAAGTGTGTTATCGTTCGGTGTTATTTGGTCGTAGATCATCACAGCACTGACGTTATTCGCGATAAAACACGACCTCGAGTGTTCAATTGCTTTTATACAACAGTTTTTTACAAAATAAATGAAGAAAATAAATCACTAAGAACAACATCAAGAAATTCTCGGTGATTGAGCTAGCGAGCTCTAAAAAGCTCACATCGTCATTGGTAAATAAGGCGAACAAAATGTACAGCTCACAATAATTAAGCGGTGCTGGCATTTCAGATCTGTTTCGAAATTCACCAAGACGGGATGGAGCCTTTAAAAACGGTCCCGAGATCAGCCGCTGTCGTTAGATATTTAATAGTGAAACCACACGCGTAAAGTGGCGATAAATTAAAAAATACGCATCAGATTAATACAAATGAGCTTTTAAGAAGCCACATCAAACTCCCAGAAGTCCCATGAACCCTTTCTACATCCGTCGCTGGCATTTCTTTGCCCTGTTCTGATCTCAGATCTGTTTCGAAATTCACCAAGATGGGATGGAGCCTTTATAAACTGTCCTGGGATCAGCCGTGGTCGTTAGATACTTATTGCAACCTGTTTGTCGCAATGTCTTAAATGTGCTGAGGTCTGCAGACAAACGGCTGAATTGATTCTTAGGAAACGGTTAGATTGTGAGGTCGGAACTAACTGTTGTATAAACTACTACTGACGATGACGATATTAATTAAAATTATATCAATAACAATAATAATAATAACAAAATATAAATAAAATACAAAATCCGGTGTATTGTTTGAAGAGATGGTGAGCTGCATGTTTGGGGGCGCGATCGTGCGTATTTGTGATTTTGTGGGTTTATTTCGGGTGATCGGGAATGTTGTCTTATGTGAAAATTTGTGTTTAGGTAATATAACCAACGTAGATTGTCCTGTGGTCATTGTTGTCTTTCGTGGAATTATTATTAGAGTTATTTTATCGTTTGTGTGGATGTCGTCTGTGTGCGTTGGGTGACTGCTGCTTTCAGTGTTGTGACAGGCTTTGGTTCTGCACTGTATTTAATAGGTCTTACTAGAACTGGTAATTGCACTTATACCAGGTAGCTCAATAAACAAATTTGTTCTAAGCTGGTTTGCGCCTGGGTGGTCCTTCTACACCGACGACATAGTATGTTTTACTTTTTTTTGGGTACAAGTATGTATAATATCTTTTTCCATGAACTGTTGTCTCTCTGAATTTCATAAAAACTTAATAAATAAAGTTTTATTTGTTCATGTTTTTATTTGGATTTGCTTTGAGGTTTATTTTATTGTAAGGAGTATTTAAAAAAATAACACGTTTTGTCTATAATGGTGTCTTGATTCACAAAGGTATAAAAAAATGTGGCATACAAATTAACTGGGGTACAAACTGACACTGAGGACATCCAATAGTGAGGAAAATCAAGATAAAAAGAGTTATGTATTCACATTTGTACATTTAACTGCAATGTTTAGGTCGATTCTTGTTACCACTGTTTCTACTGAGAATTCAATTACAGCTAAAACTCATTGATCTGGCTGTGTATAATCTTGTATAAAGTGTCTTACTAATACTATGCAGAAATTAATGGTTAATGAAAACAAACACTATTGCTCATTTGTGAAAATCAGATCAGAAATAAGAACTTGCCTATAATACATTATTAATTTTACATATAGTATTAAGCACATTTCTGAATTGGCGTGTTTGTTAACGGTAAACCACACAATACTAGTAGTTAAAGGAGCATCATGACGTATAAAAGTAAAAAGATTTATTATGTGCATAGGAAAAAAGATCCTTTTAGGGCTCGTCCGGGATTTGAACCCGGGACCTCTCGCACCCTAAGCGAGAATCATACCCCTAGACCAACGAGCCTGCAAGAGAAGGACAAAAAGTTAAGATGAAAGTATGCCACGTTGCTGTTGCAGTCTATTACAGAAAAGCCAACTACTGTAATTTATGTGTGTAACTTTGGCTCCGCCTAGCGGTGATTTTAATAGGGCCCACCATCAGCACTGGATTTATAGATCATTGGATTGTTTCTCTCAAGTGATTTTGTATAATCTCATTGCTCACTTCCATTTGGCTATCCCTCCACTATTTAAACATAATCAAACAAACCTGACAAACACTGGGACGTCATTAAATGAAAAAAGTAAACCATTTCCAGAACTAAAACCTTCGTCCTGTATTTGAACCCAGGACCGTTTGCACCCAAAGTGAGAATTCATTTAATGGATGCTCTTTTTTGTCTCTTTTTTTTAAATTGGGTTGTCTATCTACTTTTAGAGCTTGAGTGAAAATCCGATAATGTTGCATATTTACGCAGAAATGTAGAATCCACAACTGTATGTATGTGTGCATGTAATGCTACCATTTATCAGCAGGTTCTTACATAAAGAAACCAACCTTATACTGGCTTTTGGTCAATTTAGTTACTGCATCAGCCAGGTGCAACTCATTAGGGCTAAGAGCAGATTGTTAATATTAAATGTAACTATGCTGAAGCCACTGCAGCATCGTTCAGAAGACAACATTGCAACATTGTAGTTTGCAACAAACAGCAATGGCAAAATAGTTCACATTTTGGTGGTACTTGTGGACACTCTTCAGGACTAAGTGGATAAGAAAGTGAATGAATTAAAAATTGATTACTTTACTTGCTAAAATTGTCCAAGAAATTTCCAAATTTGACCAAAACCAGCCCCCTAAATGTTTTCAGGTCCTAGGTTGATGAAAAATCAGCTATTAGGAGTCTATTGAGTTTCTTTAATCAAATCACACAACAGGCTAGCCTAAATAATTATGTAAACAGATTGTGAAATGTGCAATATTTATTCATGCAGATACTAATTTCACAAACAACAATAAAAAAATATTTCTGCATGTAAAATAAGTTCCAACGATTTTGGGTTCAATGTGATTTTATTCTGCAAACACACAGCAAAGCAATAATAAGATAGTGAAATGTCTTCAGAACTAATCAAATTATATTCTGCAATTAATCAGTAATGTAATCATGGCATCAGAAATACAAAGCACAGTATACTGTATAAAACACTCATTCCGTAGTACACTGCTGAGTGTTTATGCTCACGGTAACTGGTGTTTGAGAGGGCTTACTGGCCACACAGCTCACTGTCTGTGCTCTCATCCACTGGTTCTCATTGAGGGTGACAGTGCTGCTCCAGCTGTACAGACCATCCTTCTGCAGCACAGAAGGATTTGTACTCACTTCTGAGCTCCAGCTGTTTCCATCCACTTTCCAGCTAAGCTTCCAGTCTGAGGGGAAGCCCTTGTTGGCCACACACACGACAGTAGCTTTCCCCTGTTTCAGCTCCTCGCCGGAGGGAGTGAGAATTGTTAGGGCAGGATGACGATCAGCTGCACACAGAGACATAAAAACATTTCAGTTACCCCAAAATAGTCAGTTTCAGTTCTCGCAATCATTTTGAGATTCTTTCGCTTTTCGCTTTACTGATTTTCTGTTCATTAAGGAGAACTGAGAAAATGAACATAATCATAAAAATATCATCAGCTTATCTTGTGTTTAAACCTGTTATTTATTAAATTTAAGATTATTAAAACAGGATACAGTTTTTGCATAATGAACCAATTAAAATTTACATCAATGTATTATAAAGTAAATGATAAACTGTGAATATATTACTCTTGCATGAACTATTCTGGCATGCCAGGTTTTATGTTCTTTTCAAGTAACAAAAAGGTACTGTAATTTAGTTTAGTTGACAAAAATTATTCAGTTAATATCACTTATTCCTAATGTCATATGTATACATAATGTTATTTAAATTACTTTTTTAAATTATTATTTTTTAATTATTTTTAAATTATTTAAGTTACAGATCATGTTCTATTTAATGATTTATTGCAAATTTATTGGCTTAGAAACTATGCACATTCCTTTAAAATGTCATTTAAATGTTACCTTTGTCAATAGGTTACCAGTACATATCAAATATCTGCTAAAAGTAAATGATAATCTTATATTTACTGCAGTGTAGTAACTTCATAGTGAAATCTTAAAATAGTTTAGTTAGTAGTAAATTCTAAAAATCAAAAGCATAGAGCTATATCAATTTTTATCTTAACTGCTAAAATTGTTCTTATAGACTGATATCTATTTAATGATTAAGAGAAATGTACTTACTTCCAACACTGAGTCGTGTTCCTCCACCAAAAGTCCACCACAGTGATACAAAGCCATTAAGTGGCAATACAAAAACCTCCTACACAAAAGCTAAACGCAGTTACTCAGAGAAACGTGTCAGTTACATAGGACTTTTTATTTTCTGCTATTTTGAACCCTTTTATGTAACAAGAGTTTCCAGTGTGCTATTTATTTAACATTTCATTTCTCTTTTATCAACTTTATATTTCTATTTTAAGTTGTTCAAATAATTTTTTTTAGCAAATCTTCTGCTGGCCAAGTAAGTTCATAAAATGTAACATTGTAATACATAGGTACACTAGTGTGTGTGCTCACATCATTTAACCAAAAAGTAATTTAACCAAAATCTGGCACATATGTTACACTCCATGTGCTTGACACATTTTCTATTTAGAGTTATTTTCTTCATAGAACACTTGGCTCTTCATAAACTGCAGTTGCTTCAGATGTATGTTTAAAATGAAAAGCTTATGTTTTCCACAATAAGACAAGTGTTGTACAAACAAGAGCAAGTAAATAGCAATAAGACAGAGGTCACCTTAACCTTTTATGTCTATTTTGAAATGTGCTATTTGAAAAGATGTGAACAAACAGATGACAATACTGGTGAAGAAACTGTAATAAGTGGTTAATTGATCACTGTCCTCCACAGCTTTTGAGGAAAAAGTCTGTCTAGTAAAAACTTCTGACCTAGATCAAACCGTAGTGCTGCTGATGGGATAGATGTTTTGCATCATCACAGCCACATGTTTTTAGGGCTTTCTATGTGTTGAGTAGACATAATTGTTTCATAGGCCCTGATACACAACTCAGTCATGATACCACTGATTGTACTGCTAGGGGCAGTGGGGCTCTTTGTTCAGGGTAAGGGCTTTTTCTATCACAATATATGTCTACAATAACATTATTATTGTTTATAGTAAAAATTGTACTGAAGAAAACATAGGCTGGTAGAAATGGAAAATAGCAGAAGGAGGGTTTTAACGGTTAACTGTGTTGCTAGCAGTGGAATTGGTTATGACATGAGTTGGTATCTGCTTAAGCCTGGAGTAGCTCCTAAACTCCTTATATATACTACAGACAAGCGCATGTCTGGAGTTCCAGATCGATTCAGTGGTTCATAGTCTGGATATGCATTTACACTTACAATCAACAAAATGAAAGCAGAAGATGCAGGTAATTGCTACTGTATGGGGGCATATAGTGGTCCAGTGTTCACGCAGTGGAAATGTGTCGTACAAAAACTTCCTCAATCAGATTGCACAGAGAATAAACTGTTGCACTATTGCAAGGTCTGAATTCTGAATGGTCACAGGTTTCACTAAGGATATTTTTTAATACATTGTAAACATTAAATTATACATAGCAAATAAACTGTCCTGAATTCATATATATATATATATAAAAACACAAAAATCCTTCTCATTCAAGTAAGATAAAATGAGGCCAGTATATTATGTTAATCCCATATTTACATTTGTTGGAACTCATTGGAAGCCATTTGTTTATAATATATTATATAAATATTGGACCATATCTCTAATGAGAATGAGAATATGACAATGGGTCTTATTTAAGTTGTAAATTTGAAAAGCAGTTTAACAAAAAAACTTTTTTAGAAATCGTGAATATTTTGTGTTCAGTGAAAATGTGATATACAGAAACCTTTATTAATCGCACTGCTGCAATATTATGACATCATCCATTAAGGAGGAAAATACATTCAAATACAAATATATGTGTAAACATATTTCACGAGAGTTCATTACGGTCTGAGCTACATGTTCAGCACTGGCATTATGTCTAGGACAATGTGAAATGATTCCATATGTAAAAATAAAAACTGTAGACACCACAATTAGGCCTGATATGATCCTGGTTGCAGAAAAACAAAACAGTATGCTGCAGTCTGCTTGATAGTCTCTTCTCTCCATCTCTGAAATGAATGCTAATATTGAATTTTAATGGCAGCAGTGGGGGATTAATAAATTAGTTAAAATTTCTTATGTCTGTTGTTGGTCATTTTGTGAAAGTGTGGCTTAAGCTTAACTCACAAATCATTCGGTTTTCATCCAAAATGTTTCTAATTAGCAAATAGGTGGAAATATATGTACAGCTTGCATTGGGGTTGAAGGTGCCTGTTTATTGTTTTTTTCAACCTCTATCATGCAAAGCAGCCATCTAAATGTGTATAGGGTTTATATGGATTGCTGAGAAATTAACTGTTTTAATGAAGTGTTTTAATCAAAAGACTAGACAGAGTTTGAAATGAAATCATTATGAAAACAAATTGTCTGTTTGTTTAAGAATGAACTGTGTGATCTGTATTTATACAGGTACTAACAACAAAAATATTTCTGCATGTTACCGAAATAAAACAAGTTCCATTTAATTTTGTAAACACACAACAACGAATAGTGAGATAATGAATTGCCTTCAGAACTGATTAAATAATGTTTAGCAATTAATCAGTAATATAATCTTGGCAGCAGAAATGCTAATACAAAGCACAGACTGATAGAGTACAGTATACTGAATAAAACTCTCATCGCATCTCAACTCTCTGGTGCATTGCTGAGTGTTTATGCTAACAGTAACTGGTTTTTCAGAGGACTTACTGGCCCCACACTGTGAGCCGCTGGCAGTGACAGTGCTGTTCCAACTGTACAGACCATCGAATGTGAGCACTTTTAGGATGGGCTGTGAATCACCTGCACACCAGCACAAAAGCTCTGGTATTTATTTAGTCTATAATAGTCATTTTCACTTATGATAGTTATACTGAGGTTCTTTCATTTCCCCTTTTTTTCTCGATGTTCATCAAGCAGAACTGAAACAAATTAGCACTATTTTATTAACATTTTTTTGTTTTGGGTTTTCATGTATTAATGTAACTAAAATAGTTTTTTTTTGTGCACAAACACACAATCTAAAATACTTGAATACAATCGAGAAATCTGAGTTTGGATTGCACGGCCCTAAAAAACGGGCTATCTTTGGTTAAAAATTTTAAACTTGAAACATTTACTTAAAACATAGGCAAACAATTAACAAATGTGAGTAATATATTATTATTCATTTTAAAGTGTAAAAAAAACTAATAAAGTATTTGAATTCAATTAGCCTATCTAACAAAAATATTGAACACGTTTTGGAATAAAATGCTAAAAACAATAATTGAATTATTTAACAAATCATATATATATACACATATACATCACTATATATATGCATATGTATATACATATACACACAAGTATACATATATGTATATTTCTCTTATTGAAGTCTCAAATGTATTGCTGTATCATGAGTATATAGCATATGGCTTTCAGTTTGCTATATTTTTCCAGTGTCTTTGCAGGAGGATCAATGCGCTAAGTCGCTGGCTGTAGCAGAAGGAGGGTTTTAACTGTTAACTGTGTTGCTAGCAGTGGAATTGGTTATGACATGAGTTGGTATCTGCTTAAGCCTGGAGTAGCTCCTAAACTCCTTATATATACTACAGACAAGCGCATGTCTGGAGTTCCAGATCGATTCAGTGGTTCATATTCTGGATATGCATTTACACTTACAATCAACAAAATGAAAGCAGAAGATGCAGGTAATTGCTACTGTGGTCCAGTGTTCACGCAGTGGAAATGTGTCGTACAAAAACATTCCGTGTTGCACAGAGGATGTCGTGTTTGCATCTCAGTGTTACTGTAAGTGCTGATGTGGAAAATGGTGAACAGGTGTCCTTTATACAGGTGACAAGTTATGACAGGTATTTTAAATGAGGGTCACAAGTTGAAATTAGGAATATCTAACCATCTGTGGGAGCCAGAACTCTTAATGGATGGGTACCAAATACTTATTTCACTCAATAAAATGCTAATTGATTTATATATTGTATATCATGTTATTTTATGGATATTCTATGTAATACTCTTAAATCTCTCACTGATAAAATAAATCATTAATTAATATAAAATTATATACTGTTTATTTCATTGTTAGTGGGTAAACTTACAGCATCAGCAAGGGATCAAATAATTATTTCCTCCAATGTTTGTTCCATAATGTAATGAAAAGCAATTTGAAATCCCTGAATGGACTTATATCAGCAATAGGACAAACTCCACAATAATAATAAAGCCTATATTGAGCTTAAAATGAGACTAAGTGGATTATGGTTATGATGATGAACATCCCATCCAGTTTGTACTCTGGTATAATTAATTAAGTAATTATAAGTAATTAATTCTGGTAGAGTTTTCTGCTAATTGGACTACACTGTAGTGTAGTGCATTGTGTGCACAGTGTGTATTCTGTTTAGTCCTGCCTTTTCTGGTTAAGGAAAGGTTCTGGAGCATATTCCAAATTGTGGGCAGGCTGAGGTAAGCACTGGACATGGAAGCAGTCCATTACAGGATTCCATAAATGTACCATCCAACCATTCTGCAAGCCCCACTTGGGTTTTAAATCCAAGCCATTCGAAACTATAGTTTAGCGAGCTGTCTTTTACCACCAAACCACCAGCCTTTTGAAATACATTTATTTTAATGTTAAAATGTAATTAAATACAACATGTGAATGCAGACTTTTGCCTGAACAAGATCTAATTTATCAAAATGTAGTTTCATCTTAAGCTCTACATGAAGCTACAACCAGGAAGATCATTTACATGGCAGCTCATGCTTCAGTGCTCTGTGAGTGTTTATAGCTCAGAAATCAGATCAGTCCCTGACTGAGAAACAGATTGATAACAGATCTGAAAACCATCATGAATTTCATCACCACCTTCATCTGGACCCTCAGCACCTGCACACTGAGTAAGAAATACAGACATTGTTATTTATTTATTATATATATTTTTAGTTGTATTTATTCAATTTAATTCAGATTGTATAATGGCATAACATATTACTTTATACATGTATTTATTATTTTAAACAGGTAATAAACAAAAATATTATTTAGCAATTCAAAAATGTTAGTGTTACATAGTGACATTGTTATTTTAATGATTATTATCTGATTGTTTTTACTGCATAACATATTACTTGATACATTAATGTTTCAAGCTGGAAATAATAAACATTAAAAAACATTATTTAAAAAATGTCAGTGTTATTTTGATTTTATGTAATAATGTCTCCTATTTCCTCATTCAAAGCAAAATCTTGTTTAAGATTTCTTGTCCCCCATGGAGGCCTCAATTACACTTTTGTTGAAACCTGGTAAAGATGCAACTAAATGCAGTTCATACCGCCCCATCTCTT
>JAUZST010012755.1:0-11304 GCA_034779995.1 Parotocinclus haroldoi
AACTATTGCTTTCACTATCTGGTTTGACCCTGTTCATTATCAATAACTGCAACTAAATTTCTCAAGCAACTGTTGATAAGTCCTGCTCATTGGTTGTGCAAAAGACTTTAACATTGTTCTGTGGAGAAGAGCTTCATATATAGTATGCTGGTGGGTTTCCTCACATGGATTGCTTCTACAACATTTCTATTGTATGAAGGTCAGATCTTTGACTATCCATAAATTACATTTTTAACCATGTTATCGTAGAATGACTTACATATACGAAACATTAGTCAGTGTGAAAGCCATTAAAATGTTTAGACTCTGTGTATAATAATATAAATTGCTAATATAATAACTCTAATTCTGTACATTCCTAGGAAGTTGTTACTTATGAGACTCATACCGGTCTTTTTGTCTTGTTACAGGCAGGTCTGCGGACACTGTAGGTGTAGTAGTTGAGTGTTGCATACTCCATAAGAGCCGCAAACACAAAAAGAAAACATACAGTCACGAAGAGATCCATGGCTGTGACATATGAGACTCTGGGCAACGATGTCCTGGCCACAGTACTCAGGGTGGTCATGGTTAACACTGTGGTTATTCCTGTGTGGCAAAGACTGTAAATTAGGCATACACATTTGGTTTCGTAACTTATGCACAAATGTGATAAAATGTGTATATATATGTTATTTGGTCAATTAAAACAGCCATTGCAGCGAACAAATTGAAAAAAGACATATTCCTGACAGTTCTACCTAAATTTCGGAACATATAGGGAAAAAAATGTCCATAAAGGTCTGGGGCTATAATATATAATATAATAACCTGCTCTCTTTTCTTTTGGATATGCAGTACAATATCGAATTGTATTGCAGAACAAATTGCAAATTTGCAAAAAAATAGCAAACAATTACAATAAACAATGTTAAATAAAAAAATTATAATTATTTATTGTTTTTAGGCCTTAAATTTGGTGATAAAGATATAGGTGAATAAAGAAATAGGTTAATAAAGCTAAAACGATCTCATACCTAATGCTTTCATGTTAGCTATATTGCTTCAAATAAATACATGTAAGTAAATACAAAAAGAAGTGGCCTGATCATGCCACCATGAACACGGGCCTTACAGACTTAAAACAGTAACAAAAGTTGATTCATTTATATGTATTTTCACTTTTATTATTATTGTTATTATTTTAAATTTTAGATTACCAACGGGTTTTGGTAAAAACCTATATCCATTTTCATTTAGAAAATTAACATGACTTGTAATTTGACTATGGGAAACAAACATTTGCATAAGAACATATTAAATCAGAAATATCACACATCCAAATCTAGTCATCATGTTTCTATATCCATTAAGAATCCTGACTTTATTGATAGGTTAAAATTAATAAAATCCAATCAAGTAAAATTATTTAGTACTACTAATCAGACACTTTGTTAATGGGCGACATTATTAAGTGAAAATATTCCGTACAGACTAGAAAAATAACAATGTGGAATTACTATAAACAGTGTTATGATTTATGATCCTTTGCTCTAACACTGTAGATCCTGACAGGAATAACAGCAACTTAAATTAAAACCCACACACCTAGACTAAGTCTTACTAATTTACACTCTGAATCACACTCTCTCCTGAACATTACTAAGACGCCTCCGAACCTTTCACCAATGGTTTCTATGGAAACAAGCAAGCTGGTCAGGTGTTTTGTCCTGCCTTCTACTCCACTCTGCCACACTGGTCATTACTGAATAGCTTGAGCTGTGTGCTGCTTTGCTGCTTAGACACTAAAATGTTTCAGCCATTCTTAAATAATCTCTTCACCCAAGGAACATGGGTCCCTGTTTTAGTCTTTGTACTCCCAAATGTTCTCCCTTATAATGTTAAGGATTTTTTTTCTTTTCCACTGTCACTTTACACTTGCTCAGTTTAGGATAGGCCACAGAAGATAATCTAATACTGTAAAGTTGCTTTTAGACAATACTCCATTGTAAAGTAAATACATATTTTATGTTCTTTGCAAGCTAAATAGTTCTTGTTCTAAACATAATGCTACAAGTTGCAATCTTAGAAAAAATATATTTTACTTTTTTATTTTGTTATGTTTCGACTCACTCCTGAGCATTTATGTTAATTTCATCTCTCAGAAAATGAAAAACTTGAAAGGCTTTGCTACTCTCAGCACAATCACTTAATGCCATATAACTCTAAAAAAAGGTATAATAGGTTTAATCTATGCATGCCCTCTAGTGTTGCCACACATCCTGGTTTTTCCTGAAATGTTCTGTTTTTTTACTGCCTATCCTGGAAAGTTAATCATTCTTCTCGGGACGCCTATTGTCTCGGTTTTTCGTGAAAATGCATTTCCATTCACATATTCATTAACTTTTATATAAACATATATTGCATCAGTGTTCTCTTGCCTGCACGTACATATGCGTGGTGTACCGATTTCCGTGTTGCTGTAGTGGACGGATGCTAATATTTGATTGGTTGTTAGTAGGCTGTATTAGAAAACGTAATGAGAACTCACTCAGCTGTCTAACGAATGAGAGTTCTATTAAGTTATTGCCTTATAAATCAGGTTATCCAACAGGGAGCAATCTATCTCAATTTGCTATAAAGCGAACAAGTGTAGCATCACACCATTCAAGACAATGGAACGAGATGACATAAACATATGTTTTCGAACACAGTATGAGAAATGAAAGTTTACCTTACCCTTTACCTATCAACTGCTGCAAAATCACATGACGATTGTGCATACAGGCAATGGTCGGCATCAGTGAAAACTACTCAGTGAGAGATATAAGAAGGCTACCTAGTTTATAGTAACATAAGAATATTTAGATTTTGATGAAATGGTGGGAGAAACTGACAAAGAGGAACAACAGACAAAGTCAGGACAGCCAGCAACAAAGAAAAAACACAGACACCACATTCAACACAGAATGGACGAGAAAAGAGATGCTTGGGTAAGGCCCACCCAAAAAATCTATATTCAATATATAGACAGGGAAAGCAGCAGGGAAAGGAGGCAGAGTTCAGAACCAGTGACAGCAGTGCGAGTGTGTCAGGGAGTGCATGTGCGTCAGAGACAGGAAGTGCGTCTGCAGGGAATGCGTCTGCAGGGAGCTTCTCAAGACAATAGCCAGGTAGAGCACATGCACTTGCATTAAAATGTGCTTGCATTAAAAAATTGGTTTTAAACATTGTTTGTCTCCAACCTCTACCAGATCAGTAATTCGACAAACTCAAAAAATCTTCAATTTCTGTTGGTTGTTAAACTGGCACAGGAAAGTTGTTTGAAACGAAAACATTAAACAATCTAAGTGTGCAAGTTAACAAATACCAGCTAAATTGACATAGCTTGTGTGTGCTGGTGAAAAAAAAATCTGATCAGGAAAACAACAGCAGTGCTCCGTGTTAATTTAGAATGCATTCCAGAAACAGAGAGAGAATGGAATTGGCATTCATTAACTCATCCAATCATTGTACATTGGTTGATTCTATCCTTAATTAATCTGTCTGTTTAAATGGCTTTATTATGTATGTGTTTTTTGAGTCACTTATGTTGATATCGTTTTTCCTTTCCCCAGGAAGACGCATTAGGAGCTGTGGGTCTGGCTGGCTAGCAGTCTAGCTTCTAGCAGATTTGTTTTGAGATAAACCTCTGCACCGAAAAGTAACACAAACTACATTTGATTTGACTTGCCTTGCCGAAAGATTAGGTTATGTAAGATACTTTAAAATATCCTAGATACTTTTAATGCATTAATAAAGGCAAGACTGAAATCATTGAACAACTCAACTCAAAAAGCCCTAGTAAGTCTTTTTGTAATTTACAGTAACAATACAAAACTTTAGAATACAAAAATACAAAGAGGAGTATTTAAGAGCAAATAATGCCCTCTAATGTTGTTACATGTGTCATTGGGGGTTTCTACAGCTGACCACATATAATATTTGGCACAGGTTTTTTGCTGGATGCCCTTCCAGACACTGCCTTCTTAATAAGTATCATTTGTATTGTTTAAAAACATGCCTTATTCAATAATAAACTGAATTTTAACATACAATTACAGGAGTTTTGCATTAATTGTTTGCTTTTTTGCCTCCAAGAATCAACCTGTACTTGTTTTTGGACATTAAATCACTGAGCCTTTATTTCTTATTTCAATTGCATCCATCCTTTCTTTCTTCCGGAAACAGCTTGCCTTCTGTTTTCCTTTCCTACCAAGGATATACGACTTTTTTTTTATTTCTGCAGGATGTGCAGAGCTAACCGATTGGCTTTGTCTACACAGATCCTGTAGTTATCTTGAAAATACACAGCAGGGCTGTTCTGTCAGATCGACTTACTAGAGAAACAACAAGGTAAAGGACATGGAAGGTCAACACATAATTCAGAGAAGTAGAAGAGTGGTAAATTCACCAGTCTGATCAGCATGTATATTTTTTGTTTCTTAAGTAATTGTTTATTGGCCGAAATGACATATGAAATGACACAATCATTCACAAATAGTTGTATTAACTGTGGATTTTTTCCACATCTTTTTAAAACAGGTTCCAGACTTAATGTTCTTTGCATATTTAAAATGTTTATTTTTTCAAGGCAGGACTAATATTAAAATTTTTATACTGGGCTTGTTTTTGTTTACATGACCATTTATGGTCCAATACCAAAACAGTATATCAAGGTTTTAAACAGTGTGAAATACTAATCTTACAAGACCTATAAAGACCTATATAAATAACAAGAGACACAATACTTTGACATGAACTGTGAAAGAAAACAGTGCAAACAACAAAGAATGATCACAAATGGAAACCAAAAATGGCTATAAATTCACATATTATTCAATTATATTAAGCTGATTTTATTAATTTTCCTAAAAGCTAAGAATATTTTTCTCAAGTTTGCTTGAGATTTCAGATCAATTGAGAAAACAGCTATGATGTTATGCTATGATGTATGATATTCTTTAGATGTTAATTTGATTATTTGTTTCCTGATTAAATTTTTATTTTATTCAGATTTACATTTATGAGATCTAACAGGCTGTATGAATTACAATATAATTTAACATCTAAACTTGTATAAATAAATCTCTCAGAAGCAGGAGGCAACATGTCACATTTTTAATTTAACAAAGCCTTAGAGTTGCTAAAATTGCTTGACGCCTTTTTAGAGAAACCTATATCTATATCACTGAAAACTTGTCTCATACTAACGACAAGTACTGAGATAGTGAAATACATTATGATACATCTTGAAAACAACATGCCAGAGTAAATTAATAGCTTTCTATGGCTTAAATACAATACCATCAACTAAATGTATATAAGTTTAGAAAATGAATTATCTTCAGCACACACTGAGTAAGACTGGACATACAGTTACCGAATGCAGAAGTATTTATTGTTATTTCAGCATTGAAAGCTATATATGTGACAGGAGCAAGGTGGCAAACACACTCACATTGGGGCATTAAGAAAGACCAGATAACACAGGTCTTTGGAGTGTGGGAGTAAATTGAAGAACCCAAAGAAATTCCACGTGACTACAAGAAGAACATGCACAGACAGAGTATGAGGTCAGGATTAAACCAGGGTTCTTTGGAGCTGGGAGGCAACAGTTCTAACCACTTACTGCTGCCTACATAAAGTGGAAACTATTCTGCTGACAAAACGTAGGGGATACGTCAAAAAAAATTGCGAGCAATGTATTTAGAATGTGGAAATCCAACAGACTAAAAGCACACGTGGAAATCTTGCACATGCAAATGACAAACAGGACACACTGTACAGCAATACATAAAAATGTATTAAATATAATGTTATAAAATTGTTTATTTTAGTAATAATGTGTTTTTTTCTACTTAAAGAAAAACTATAATATAATGCAGAATAATTAATTTTATTAATTACATTTTTTTTTTACATCTTTATGCCTGTTTGAAATCTTGTGCATTATCTAGGATTTCGTAATAAGAAATTACAATCTAACAATAAATTGTAGACTCATAAACTGCTATGAAATGCGGCTAATGAAAAGGTGGTTTTGCTGACTGTGTATACCTAAAGCAGTTCTGGCAGGTGTTGCATCTTTTTTAATCCAGAATGAGACCCAGGAGAGGACCACAGTCAGGATGCAGGGAATATAAGTCTGAATGGTGAAGTAGCCCATTCTTCTGCTCAAGTCGAAATAAACAGTCATCACCACGTAGTCCCCTGGTACAAAACACAAACCAGTGGTCAAGCAGTATAAATATTCTATCAAATACAGTGTAATATGTGTATTACATACATCAGCAGATGTCTACATATTTTTGACAAACTATGCATACATGCCAAAAGTGTTAAAAATGTCAAGGTTAAAAATTGAGCTTATTCGTTTTAAATGGGGAGTACCAATGAAATCTGTGAGTGATCACAGGGTGAACATAAAAAAATTAAATAAATGATTAAAAAAAGTTGGTACCACAAACAAAATGTAAAATGATAATTGTTGTAGTGTTCCTTTATGAGTTGGAAACTTTAAGATTTAAATATTACAAATTCCAAAATTACTAATATAGCATTTAGTAATTTGAACAATATACAGTAGCTTAAAGAAAGGATTATGTGTTTTAAATAAAACATTTAAATTACTTATTTGAACGATACATGTGTGCGAACCGCAACAAGACGAAATATTTGAAATCAATTATTTAACGAATGACTTGATGACTGATTTGGTAGCATTATTTAAAATAAAGTAACCTGAGCACATTTTTTTCTTCCCCGATGACATGAGCATATTCCAAAATAAATCTTCCAAAAAACAAAAGATCCAATGGGCTTCCATTGTGAAAGAGAAGCTTTTACGGAGTGGTTTAAAACAGGTCTCAGTTACAATTACTGTAATGTAAGTTTGTCAAAACAATGCCTCAACATATGTAAACCATAATTAAAGCCAATCAAATGAAAATTAGAGTGAGCATGACTATTTTTTTTTACTGTTTTGGACATCTGGAAAACTGATTGTGGAAGAAAAGGTTAGCGCTACCATGAGTCCTGTGTCATATTCAATGTGGAATCTATTAAACTATTAATTCAAAGGAAGGTGAATTGACAACAAGTGTCCTTCAGCACTATCTGCACACCAAACTGTCCATTCACAATCCAAGATTGTATAAAACCAGTTTTATTGTATATTTTGACTAGTGGTCGACCAATATGGGTTTTTTAATGGCCAATGCCAATATTTAGAAAGCAGGGAAACTGATAAAATGAATAATACTAAATGAGACACAAAATTGTTGAACTTTTCTATTGCTGAAAAAAGTTGCACTTAACATTTATCTGATGATTAAATCCTGCTTCTGGGAAAACAACTATGTAAATACTTGCAAAAACAAGTAATGTTAGAACAGCGCAAATGATAGCATCTTTCTGTTTTAAATCCCAGTCCCAAATTAAAACAGTAAGTTGTAAAGCTGGAAATAAAGTTCTCATAAATGGCCCCACCCTCTCTGAATATTATCTTAGCATCTATGTGCTTTTAGTAACTCAGTAATCCCAGTTTATGAGCTTCAAATTGTAATTCAGCAACTTGTAATTCCTCTGCATCCATTAGTTATTATTGTTGTTATTGCAGGAAATGGTTGAATCTGATCTTTTCAAAATGGTACTAAGAAGCATTACTTATCATTAATATTTATCTTTAACTACTTTTCCGCTTATCCATTTCAGGGTCGTGGTGACAGCAGGGCAAACAAAGAATGCCTGCTCCCAGGCCAGCTGGGAGATATAATTCCTCCAGCATGTTCTGGGTATACCCGGTGGCCTCCTCCCAGTTGGCCATGCCTGGAAGGCTTCTAGCAGGAGGCATCTGAAAGACATGCTTATCACTCCAGGGTCCTTCCGGGGGTGGCACCCTGGGGGTCCTGACCATTAAAGAACAGAGTAAAGAGGAATAACAAAGTATGTAGAGAAACAGATGGACTACAGTCTATGGTTGTAGACCTACAAAGTGCAGTGACTACTAAATCCTAAATAGCTAAATAAGCAGAATATTACTTGTACTAATCTGATCAGAATTCATGTCAGTGTAAGAAGAGGGTGTTTGCATGTGTCTAAAGCAAAGTGTTGTAGATAAATCAAACACAAGTAAGATACAGCAACATTAAAAGCATGTTCATTGAAGTAAGTTAAACACTACCTGCCAATATTTCGCCTCGATATCATATATCTTGACAGCTCTCTTATTTTTTCCTTTAATTCAAGTTTTAGTTTTTTTCGGGTTTCAAGATGTGAAAATGATGGATTGTCTAAGCTTGTGATAAAATAAATACATTTTAAAATGCAAGAATTGTTTAATATCCTTATTTTAAATCTCTGATATAAGCGTATTTGTATGTATTTCTACCCAGGTTTTGTGTATTCCATTTATAAAATTTGCTTGTGAACAATGTTTTAAGGTGATTTCTGTTTAAAGTAAGAGCAAATATTCTCTATATGGTTCAACTTTGGACTCTGGACCATGAGAAAGGTTTAGTCTTAAATTGTGTGGACAGTTTTTGAACGATTTTGTCATGTCTGTGAAAACTGTAAATTTCAGCATGTGGTCATCTCAGCTTGAAGAGGCTTTGGGTTTTCCAATTCTTTTCCTTCTGGCAATATTATGTTGTCCTGGTTGTATATGTTGTCCTGGTTGTGGTTTCTGACAGAAACTCCTGCATGATATTTGATGCGTTTTTGGAGGAGATCTCACCTAGTTCTCCTGGGAATTACAATGCATACGATAGATCTCTACATGTAGATAATCTGTCACTACTGGTTCTGCTACACACAGGAAGTGTCAAAGGTTATGAGATCACAATGAGGATTTCTGGAGCTATGAGGCAACCATGCTAGCCATTTGTGTCATGGTGCTGCCATGTTTTTTTTAGTTTTAAACTTTTTTTTTTAATTTAGCTTTTAAATTTTTATATATATTTTTTTCTTTATATCTATTTTTTCTTTTCTTGCTGCTATACTCACTTCTTTGTACAGTGTTAAAAAACATCTCCCTCTTTTTTACCCTAATGTGTTGATTAATGACAAACTGTCCATTCACCAACAATTTACCATTTTGGCAAGCACAAAGCACTGCATACTAATTTCTCTTGCATTTAGATATTATTTAGCCCCACAGTTAATAAACTAATGCTCAAATTGAAAATATTATTTTCAATCAGGCTCTTGTAGGTGAGCTAGGGTAGAAACAAGTAGAAAAAAACCTTTTATGAAAGAAACAACATTTTCAACATGAAAACATCTTTGCAACAGACACACTCAAGTAAAACAGTCATTTTCCTTCATTTTTTTCCTTATTTTTAGATAGCTTTGATTCAAAATCTCTCCTCTTAACAAGCATTCTTCACTTGACATCTGTGCTGAATGCTCAGTGCCTTTAGTTCCCTGCCCAATATGCTGGCAATATATCTGTCACACATGTCTTTACTGAGTGCCAGCTGCTCCTCACAATGTCCTTGCCAGATACAGTAGCAACTTCTATAATAAACTATAAAAAAATAATTCATGAAAAACAACCATACCGTATCACACAAAAGCTAGTACACCCCTCACATTTTGTAACTATTTTATTATATCATGGGACAACATTCAAAATTAGCTTTTGACACTTTGACACAATGTGATATATATATATAACTTGTATAAGAGTGTAAATTTGCTGTGCTCTCAAAATAACTCAACACAACCACTAATGTCTAAACCGCTGGCAGCAAAAGTAAGTACACCCCTAAGTGAAAATGGACAAATTGTCAATATTTTTGAAGCTATCAATGTTTTACAGTCTTGCCTTAACTCTCCTGGGCATGGAGTTCACTGGAGCTTCACATGTTACAAATGGAATCCTTTTCCACTCCTCCATGATGACATAATTGAGATGGTGGATGTTAGATAATGCTTTACAGATGCTCAATAGGGTTAAGATCTGGAGACATGCTTGATCTTTACTCTCAGTTTATTTATCAAGGCAGTTGTCATCTTGGAGGTGTGTTTGGGGTAATTATCACTGGGCTGAAGTTTCCAACAGAGTTTCCCAGTTAACCTCCCAGCATTCCTACGTCTATTTTCAAAAGCTACATCTATCTATCTAATATCTATCTGATATCTATTTGGATATGATGCTGAGCACTTCTTTAATTGACCATAGTAACGCAAAAGATGACAGTTCCAATTCAGGGTGTTGGCAATCTTCTCAATTTCCTCGGCTATATTTTTTTAATTCCAAAGTTCTTTGCCATGAGGTGCCATGTTGAACTTCCAGTGACCATTATGAGAGAGTGTGAGGACAAAAACACCAAATATAACACACCTGCTCCTTATTCACACACAAGACCATGTAATAAGACCGTCTAATAAGTCACATGATACCGAGGAGGGAAAATACGTAATTGGGCACAAATCGACCATTTTCACTTAGGGGTGTACTCACTTTTATTCCCAGTTGTTTAGACATTAATGGTTGTGTGTTGAGATATTTTAAGGGCACAGCAAATTTACACTGCTGTACAAGCTATAGACCGACCACTTTCCATTGGACCAAAGTGTCATATCTTCAGTGTTGTCCCATGAAAAGATATAATAAAATAACTACACCAATGTGAGGTGTGTCCTCACTTTTGTGAGTTACTGTACATTTATGATTTGGTTAGACTGTATTACTAATAATACTAAGTTGTCAGTTTTTGGCCACTGAGGTACATAGGACAGTGGTATCTCAGTAGTTAAGACATTGGTTAAGACTTATAACCGTTTACTGATCAGTCTAAAAGACATTTTGCATTTAGTATTCCTAAAGTAAGGCCATCAAAACTTGTTCCCTCAATCTGGGACATTCTACCAGGCCAACAAAATCCTCATAAATCAATGCCTTCTAAACAATATTATTATTTGGAATAACTTGGAAAACACTGACATGGATAAACACAAACTTCCTGGAAGAATATACCCCCTGATTTACTTCTAAAACTGTACCAAAATTTTTTAAAATTTTGACTCTGTTTTTTGCCAGCCAGCATCATGAGGGGTCCAAAGGCTAAACTATAAATCATTTATGCACGTAGATGTGCTCCCTAGATAAGGCTATTAGGGCCAATAATCTACCTGAACTTTACATTAGAAATGCAGCCCAGTTCAATCCCAAGTCTTCAGGAATTTCCAGCACCTGGCAAACAGGAGTTGCAACCTTTGAAGTAATTTAGTTTAGTTAAAAAAGTAAAATAGTTTACTTCTATAAAGTATATATATATA
>JAUZST010012756.1:0-11304 GCA_034779995.1 Parotocinclus haroldoi
ACAGCAGACGTTGAGCTGTCAAACTACTCAAAATGGAACCCGACAACGGGCATTAAAAGCACCGACATGCCTGGACAGAAAAGAAAATACAACGTTCGTTTCCCACCCGTGAGTAAGGCGAGCCGTTTCTTGGTCTTTTGGAGTATTTTTGTGCAGTGGCTGTGTCTCAGTAATGTTGCACTCGGCAGGGTCGCATTAAAAAGATCATGCAGAAAGATACGGAGGTCGGCAGAATGGCTACTGCTGTTCCCGTTATCATATGTATCCTTTAACACAAGCCCTTACTGCTGATCTAAAGTATGTCAATCCGTGTTAACGCCTAGGACTCAGATGTAACGTTCTATGTTCCCTGACTTTAAGCTAAGCTAAAGCGTTGGAGATGTTTTTGATCTCTCTGCTCACCAAAACCAGCTTGATCACTCAGTCCAAGAACAGCAGAGTGATGTCTATCAACCACATGTGAGTCCGAAAAATGATCTTTTTGCATTGAGAGCTCCTCTGTAAATTGAGTCAGAGTGGGATATTACATAATTAGCAGAACTGATTCTGATCACCAGTCTATCTAAATACATATAAATCTTATGATTCCCTGTACTGCGAAAAGAACATAGATTTGATTAACAATCCACTTACAATTGAAACTTAAACATTTGAAATAGTGTCATACAAAAGTCTGGGAACCCCTGGACATATTACATATAACATATATAATAATATATAATATCTATAATATCTTATATCTCCCTGACTCGTTCATAGATCAGAAATACACTACGTGATCTAAAGTATTGTGGTCTCAAATGCTGTTACGTTTAATAATAATATCACTTACAGCTGATTATGGAATATCTAGTATGAAAAAACATCATCAACTTGTTACATTGGTGGTATTCTGTTACAGTACCTCAATCTTTACAATCACCCGTTCTTCCACAAATGTTTAAAAAGGCAGACTGACTTGGCTAGGTGTTTGATTTTATAGACGTATAGATGTGGCAATGGGACTGAATGAAACAAGAGAATTCAGTGATTAAATGGTGTCCCAATACTTTTGTCCATATAGCGTATGTTAGAATACAGTTCTGTTCTATGCAGAGGTTGTTGACTTCTGTTGTTGTAAGACAATCTACAAAATATGTCATTTAAAACAGCGGGTCTATTCTAACAGTTATACTTATAGATTTGATTTACAAAAACAGTTTGATGTAGTTTTGTCAAGCTTTCTGACAGACACAATATGGTACATATGACAGTAAATCAGAGTTGATTTTCCAAGTATGTGAAAGCTTAATACATTAGTGCTTTGTATATACTGTATGTGTACTGATCCCAATACTTGCATTTAAGCTTTCATTCTAACTGTTTCTAACAAGAACAGATACTTCACTGTCGTATTCCGCTGAGTGTCTCGAATGGTCTCTGTAGGCAACAGTGCATTGAGTCTGAGAAGCTGTTTGATTTCCTGAAGGAACTTGCTGAACAAGCCTCTGGTTCTTCAACAAATAAAGAGAGCAAAGCCAAGGGGAAATGTTCTGGGAACAGGTTATTAAAATCACAATTATTTGTCCACTTATTCTTTCAGTACACAAAGAAAACAAACTCATGTTTTATTCTGAGAATGTAGACTTTCTTCCTGCTTGTCAGAATAAATGTTTACCTCAATTCCAGAAAAAAGTGGCACAGCATGTCCATCAGCACCAAGTCACCAGAGAAGCAGGAGTTGCCCAAAAGGCATAAAGCTGAGATAACAGTCAACAGTGGTTCTTCTAGTGTAGGAAACTTTTAATCGTTAGAATTTTGCTCATTTTGTGACATCCCATGGAGAGCTTAACCTGTTTGCAATAATCTTTCTTCTATTGCCAGGAATCAGAGCTTGTTATCTGCCTGGAGACACAGTCACCATGATGATGGCCTCTGAAATTGTGAGTCTCATGCTAGATCTGTTGTGTAATAGGTAAAATGTGCAAGGGATTCCTAATTAGCTCATGCAGTGTAGTGTTTAACTGATAGACAACGTAGATTTTCCTTTCATTTCTTGTAGCAGTTTATGTAGCTCACCTCATTGAAAACTGAAGCAATATTTATGAAGACCCAACAAACATTTTTTCTTTTAATGTTTCTCAAAGTGTAATCATTTTAATTTGGAAATTAAGTTTTGCTACAGGCAAAATGTATAGAGGCAGAATGTAGAGAAAACAATGTATCTAAAAAAATGTAAAGATGTGTTTAGAAAGGTTTGATATTTAAGAATGTGCTAGTACATTTTTGTGAAAATGCTAATTCCAATATGATGTTAATGACTTTAGTAAGTTTTAAATCTTTGTAAAGAATGATTTTGTTTATTCTGTAAGGTGAAATATCTTTCCGCATCGAACACTTGCTGTCTCATTTTCCTTTTTCTGTTGGATTCATAACTGTTGTTAAACCTGTGGCTGTCTAATTTTGACATTTAAAGAGGTTGTGAAATGTTTCGGTGCTCTCCACTGTTAATTAATCAGCTTTGATGTTAATACACTAGATGTGTCCACATGAAATATTTGCTATTTGATTGATAAAAGAAAGAACATGAATCTATCCCAGTTTATGTAATATTTGTAATTCAAAATTTACAGTAAAGATGTTCTGGGGGTGTTGCATGAATTTGGGGAAAAAAATGACCTTTTCAGCTCTCAACTATTATCAGGAATAAATAAATACAAACAGGAAAGAACAACCTTAAAAACTGGGAGTACCATTGTTGATACAAAAATGATGATGATGATGCAATGAAATTTATTTTAAGAAAGTGAATGGAACAGTTTCAGCTGTTACAACATTTGATGTGCTGATACTGATCAAATAAATAATATTTCTATAAACTTGGAGCACATGTACAAGTAATGTTCATGTACTAATGTTGTGCCATTCTTGAGGAGAGCTACTCCTTTGAATACCATCAGCTAGAAGTGGAAACAATACATACCAGACAAACTATGTAGCTGGGAAAATGCATACAGTATTTAAATCTTTGTGATTACAAAATCTGTCATACAGAATAAAAATGCAAACGATCATGATAAGCATGTACAGGAAAAAAATATTTCACTAAAATTTCAGCTCTCTGATCAAAAACGATCAGAAACAAACATTAATTTAGTGGTTTGACAGTTTATTCCGCTTTTCTATGCTTCTCAGTATCAATAATACGTCTTTGTCATGGATCACTTTGGGGGCGGGGGGGACGACTCTTTCCCAAAAGGCACCATTCCAGTCTGCACCTATTCAGTCAGGGATTTGAGTGCCAGATTGACATGTATTTCCATGCTTCTATAATATCTTTCATTACACGCTTATTCAAGTAACACATGAAAAATGACAGCCATGTTCTCTCTTACGCCAAGCCAATCACATTAAGTCCTTTTTTTCTGGGGTTTGGGCTTTTTTTTTTAAATCACCAAAACCAGAAAGAGACATTATGATGGTACAATGGTAAATCTGTTGTCCAGCAGAGTATCCGCTCCACACGTGAAGAACATAAAACAGTAAATGAAACTGAAGATGACTGTATCTGTAACTCAACAGAGTCGTGCACCATAGCCAAATGTCTGTTTGATGGCCTGGCAGTAGTACCTCTGCCAGCCTTCTCGTGTACGTTCCTCTTCGCTTTCAGGCACGGCTCGACACTCAATCTTCAGCTCAGTCTCATTGCCTTTGTCTGTGATGGTCAGCGTCACAGTTGCATAATGCTCTGTGTCCCCCCACATAGATAAAAACAAGAAGACAGTAGTGAGTTATATTACATATTATTTAACAGAAGTTAAGAAAGAGCCAGAAATCAGAAATTTTACAATGCATCTCTTCTAAATCCATTAGAGGACACCTAACAGATCTGGCTGCTGACTGTCAAGTAAATAATTACAATTAACGACAGAATTGTCCTCCCTCTTCTTTAATCAGCTGTGATAGTATAATTTTAATATAATTACTACACTGCTCACAAAATTAGGGGATATGCATCCCTTCATTCACCAATTGTTGTGAGCAGTGTATAGCCATAAAACCTGAAAAAAATATAGATACACTGCTCACAAAAAGTAGGGCGATATTTCAAAATAAATATGAAGAGGAGCCCACAAAAACTGCTGGACCATCTGATCCTGTCCATGCCTCATCACTGTCAGTGTGTATTAGCAGGCTTTTGTGACTATACACCCTACTGAACAGTCGATGTGTGGCACTATCATCCAGATAAACATGCTTCTGTTTAACCCCATGAATATATCACTCAATCACAATAACTGAGCATTTCATATGCATAATTGAACACATTTGACTTTTCATCTGCTTTTCTGATTATCTTGTTTAATAAAATAAAATGCTTCTTTTTAAAACTGTTTCATATTCATTTTGAAATGTTCCCTAATTTTATGGGGTGTATGTAAAGGGAGTTGACATGCTGCCATAACATTATTTCACCATGCCTAAAACCATGTTGTGTACTTTAGCAGATACTATTTGGGTCTACCTACTTAAAAAACAGCTAAATAGAAAATGCAGAATAAAACTTGAATGTATTTGGTATTTATTAAATAATGATCAAAGTTCATTTTACAATGTTGCATTGTCTCAAAGCAGCTTCATAATGTTATAAAGGTATTAATGATCATAACGATCATGACATCAGTGACTGACAGTTACATATGATACAAACAGCTGGGTTTATAGAGAAAACAACCCACTGAAAACTGTCATTCCATCTGGATGCAAGAGTTTGATCACTAAGTGGATATATAAAAATTCTAATCACAGATGCCCACTGATAAACAGATCTAAGTTCGAATAGTTTGTCTGCAGTGTACACAGTAACGGATAGTTTACTTAGATTGACCCAGCAAAGGTAAAAAAAAATCCACCAACTTTGTTGGGACAAAACAAGGTCAGCACAAATGACTGTGTTTATGTATTACTCTGATCCAATCCAGCACATTCAATACTGGCCTGAAACACTGGAATTTGCAATTTCTGTTCTGACCCACTGACATAAACAAGTAATCTTGAAATTTAACATAGGAGAACTTTTCTGTCAATTACACCCATGACCAATTTGGTTACTTTATACCATGGCCTGACAAATTACTTTGATTGTGACAGTGATTCTATCTTAAAATTTTATTTTGACAGAGCTAATGCTCACTATGAACATAACATTGATCTCTTACCACTTGGCCATGTGTTGTATCTCCATTTCATGACTATCTTTTCTTCAGGAACCTGTAAAAACACCAGATTTAAGTCACCATGATACTTAAGCTCCATGTATTGCAGAGGTTGTGCACAATAACTGTCCATACAATTACCACAAACCCATTGAAAAAGTTCCAATTACAATGAACATAAATATCCAATGTGTGTCCAATCTGCTAAAATACAACCTCAATCTTTTTTCATATTTGGTGTAATGTTGTATCTTCTAAAATATACTGCAAAATCTGGATTATGATTTTAAGAGTCAGAACTAGAATGCATTTCAATATAAAATGGGTCTATAGCTTTATACTGACAGCCAGGATTCAGAATAAGAGCTATTCATCAGAAGATGATACTTTTTTTTTTTATTATCAATAGTGTTTAAGAAGAAATCTGAATCATTTACTTACAGTGATCTTGTCATTTTGTAAAAGAAAGTCCCATTTTTCAATTTAATTGAACACAATTGTAGTAGTTGACCAGTAGAACAAAGTTTTAGATTCATCCAAAAACAGATGTGTGCCTATGAGCTTCTGATTTTCCAAATTCCAAGAACTGGGTACCCTTTAAGAAAACAAAATTTCTATTCGGCTTATCAGTTCCTACTAATACATTTTATGCTTCAAATATGTACAAGCAGGTACCTATCTGCCATGATAGTTGGGTCATGTAACCATGCATGTCATCATTTTGTTGATACAATAGAATTAGTGGAAAACGGACTATCAAAAGTGAAAACTCCACTAGCATCTAAGGCACCAGCATGATACTGAGCTTCATGCAGTGTATTAGGTTTGACCGATTGCAGTCAAACCACCCCCAACTAGCACAGCCATTAATACCAGCCTGTCTCATCCCTTTCTCATTACAATTAAAAGCCTCAAATTTACAAATCTGAAATATAAAAAAATATTTTCTAAACAACAATCTAAACATTTTGGAATTGAATCGAGTAATCGAAAATATGCAAATGATACCCAACAATAGTTATATTGCATATATTATATTACATTGTTACATTACATCTATAGTATTTCATAACAAATACATAATTCTACTTTAAATATGCCTTCAGTGTTGAGTTCATCTGAATCCCTTTTCCTAAATAAATCTTTTTTTTTTTTTTTTTTGGCTGACAAGTTTGAAAAATAAAGGCTACTTACCAGCTCCTGGAACTCTCCATATACATTTCCATCTAACAGACGGAACTTTCCTCCCTTGTCTGGCTCAACCAAAGCAGCACTGTGTGTGAATGCTTGCACCATCTACATTCATAAACAACAGCGACAATTCATCACATGAAAACCAAGTATGTCTTATTAAAGTCAAATATATTACATGCATTATTACAGGATGGAACCTGACAGACCTCCTGGTTGAGGAAAACTCTGTAGAGATCATCTGGTGATGTGAGAAAAGTCTCAGTTATAGAGAACTTGCAAGTGGGGATCTTCACTCCTGTGCAGGGAGGGGGAGCTGTTCCACTTGAGCCAATCTAGCCATTAAAAAAAGTTACATTTAAATTAAATCATTCAATGAATTCATCATTGATTACTCTGTATTCAGACAAACAACGTGTGGTGTCAGCAAATACCACTGCTTACCTGAGTTTTATCCAATTTAACTTTTGCCTGAGATGTCGACTGTTTGGACACACCATTTGCTGTAGGTAAGATCATACCCTGTGTGAACTCTGCAATGCAAAACAAATTGAAAGTTTGGAACTGGAACTGCGACACCTTTACAAAGAGCTTTTGTGGCTATCCTAAGCAACAGTACAGACTAGATCAACCATCAGAATCAAAGGCAGAGACTTTTTTTTGTGTAAAAACATATCTTTAAATTAAAAACTTGTATACACAAGTAATCCCCAGTTTATGATGTGGATACCTTTGTGACAAATCCAACAAAAGCCGAATATTATATTCCTCTAAAGTGTATAATATATACACTGTATATATCATAGTGTAGTCTTAATCTTAAACATGCTTACAACACAAACTAGAGTTGGACAAAATCATTAACATAATTGGGTTTTATTTTATAATAAAGCATTGACCTTATGTAATTTAATTGAGTAATGTTTTATGTAGTGGAAAACAACAATTATTATCACGACCACAACTTTTCCTCAGTACAGTTCCCAGCGCTCCTGTCAAGTGACTCCGTACTTTGAGCCAACTCTCTCATTTAGCACAGAAGTTTTATTGTACTGTATTGTGACAGTTACTGTTGTACTAATCTGGCTCCATATACTATACTACTGCAGTCTGTGTCTAACAATAATCTGACAGGCACCAATTTGCCAGAAGTGTTCTTTTTGTATTTGTATATTATTGTACAATTACATTTGTAATAGCAACATGTCTATCTGGCACTGCAATAGCAAAACAAAACATTGCCATGAAAACGTATTTAGATGTCTCCTGTCACTGCAAGAGCAAGTCCACCCAGATCTACAACTGACTAAAGCCGCATTCAAAATACATGCTTGCCAGCAACCTGTGATTTAAAGATTTACATCAGATTTAGAACTGATACAGTGTTATCACCCAAGCAATTGTGGGTTATGGGCCTTGTTCAAGGACCCAACAGTGGCAGTTTGGTAAAAACATTCTCCAACTGGGATCCGTTTGAAAGGGGAAACAAGATAAAACCACTCATTATCTCCTCAAATTTAAGACAGTTGTACTCGTCAGTGACCCATCAATGTTAGCAAAATAATCAATGGTCCATGAAGATCGGAGTGTGTGTGTGTGTGTGTGTGTGTGTGTGTGTCCAGAAAAGGAGTTTTCCTGACATTTTTATGTACCAAATTTCTATACCAATATTCATTTTGAAATATCCCATAATTTTTGTATATTAATATTCAACCTATGCATTTATTACATAATCTAAATTTTCACATCCATAAAAGTCAGACTGAATACACAACACCAAAACTACATAACCTATGAGCACTACGAAGGTCATTACCCAGATGTAAAACTGAAACGTCTTTTCACAACAAATCATTTAAATCATACATCGTTTTGGTCTTCATAATCTGCAATGTTACTCTGTTTCAAATACATTCATTCAAGTAGAACATTACAATCGCAAGTCGAGCGGTTCTTTTTTAGAAAAAATTATATATATATATATATTTAGTGAGTGACAAATTTATTAACGTGAGATTTATTTATTAGACAACCAGGGTGTGTATTATATATCTATATCTATCTATCCATCTATCTAGATATAGATATATATATAGATATAGATATCTGAGAGAGAGAGAGAGAGAAATATTACATTTAAATATAGTCATTTGACAGTCACTCAAATCCACTTAAACTGTGGATTAAAAGCCATAATTAAAGGCCTTACATACTGGGCCCTTCACCCCTGAAGCTTTTTGTCCATTGTACCTGAATTGCTACAGCACCATATAAATTAGGGGTGGATATTCAAAAGGATGATGCAACACGCATCATGATACATGGGGCACTGAAATGATAACACAGTTGAAAAGCAAATTACTGTGTACAGTTGGAGTCATCTTAATAGATCACATCGATAATGCAGAAAATCACTGCATTTGGCTGTCTACAGAAGAAGAGCTTCGAGTTTACACACCATGTAAAATGTGTTTTTTCTTCCTTACAAAAAAAAATCTTTATTTTGAGATGATAATCGATGTAGTCCTTAGTATGAATTATGTAAAATCCAAACAATGATTTTTAATTAACTGACCTGTTTTGAGAAGTTCCACATAACTGTTCAGTGCCTCTCTGACTTTCTTGGCACCCTCCTTCCTCATGAGCTCGAACAATGGTGTGTCAGGTTCATCTTTAGAAAGCCTCACACTGATCTGTCTCACCCACCAAAAAACAAATGTAACAACTGATAAACCTAAACCTATATACTTTAATCAAACATCCTGAGCTACAATATCTTAAGAGGACAAGATGCATGCTAAATATCTACTTGAGAGTATTACAGAAAATAGCTGACTTACATCGAAGTCATCAATATCATTCTCATCCGAGAGATTTGGAACTTCAATATTTCCTTTGTATTTGATCCCGGCTTTCGATGTCCCTACACAAAAGTGTAAACAATACAACAGTAGAATGAGCAACACTATTGTTCATAGTTTCTATAAATCAACTAATGATCAGGTCATATTCACATAACAGTAAATATCTTAAATATGTAAAGGCACAATACATTCTGATATTCTGAACTTTACTAAATACTTTAAAAGCAGTAATTAGGGTATCTGATACATGTACACTGTTAACCTGACGACATTGGTCTTACATCTGCACAGTTGAATGAAGAAAACATGGTTATAATTGTACTGAAAGCATTAGTTTAGCAATGTGCTCTTAAATGTGCAATCAGCAAGAAGTCTTTTAGAACACATCCAATGTCAGCCAGTACAATTGTAGAACTGAAGAAGTGATTCATGTCAAAACAAGAGCGTCAGTACGTGACCTATGTAGCCTGTTAAGTAGTCTAAAGCATTACTATTTTTGTACTAATGAATGCTATACAGAATGGAACAACAAAACATACACAATTGCAGCATCTGCATAGTTTTCAATTACCTCTAGGGGATGAATAAAGTTTTCTGAATCTGAATTTACATTTTGTCCCAGATTATTTCAAAATGAAATATCCCCAACAAAATATCCCCTGATACTTGCGAGCAGGGTATTACTCTCACCTTTCCATTTGGCCTTCAAGTTCCACTCATAGAAGAAAATAAGCTTCCCTTTTCGGTTGTTAATGGAAGCCTCGCCCTCCAGTTTACTGACCTCCGTGATCTCACACTTGCCCTCATCATTCTCCACGTACAACCCCACAAGAAGTTCTTTTAATTTCTCTGATGACCAGTTTGTGGCATCCCTCTCCGTCCTATATAGAAGAAGAACAATTATAAAATGACACCAAGTTTCAGGTACACAGTGAACAGACCAGACATTTGACAGGCATAAAGATTTAATTAGCATCAGCACAGTAAAGAATATTTGTCTAACATTTACATTAACTTCGAGATTTCATGTGCAAACTAAGGAACGTGGCTATCAACAACCAAAGAACCCAGCTTTTTACCCATGTCAGTCTCCTCTCCTTAATACATTTGAAAATACGATGTCCTAAAGAATCTGTTTTGAATTATATCACAGGTTCTCTGCTTTTCCGCTTGCATTACAGAAAAAAGTGCAGTTTGCAGTTTCTGTTTTTTGGAGGACATCAATTTTGATATTCACTGTCCCCATGTTCTTAGCCCTGGTCAGGGCTGCAGGGGTTCATAATCAATCCAAGTTTTCGGTGTGTACCTGTGGGAACGTTTATTCATTCCTCCAGAAGAACATCTATATGGTCAGACACTGATGCTGGCTGAGGGGGTCTAACTTGGAATCTGCTAGTTCACCGCAATGGGGTTGAATTTAGGGTTCCAGACCAAACTAACCCAGCCACATCTTTATGGACCTTGCTTTGTGCACTGGGGCACAGTCATGTTAAAACAAACTGTCCCTACACACCTGGAAGCATACTATGCTCCAGAAAGCTTTCCTGAAGAGGCCTAGGTGAGGCAAGAAAAGCAATGCCATAGCATTATCCCTCTACCACCAAACTGTACAGCTGACAAAACGCAGTCAGGCAGGTAACGTTCTCCTGGCATTCGCCCAGGCTTGTCCCTCAGGCTGTCAGAGACAGAATTGTGATTTGTAATTCCAATGAAAACATTTCCACTGTTCATTGGTGGTGTTCTTTGCATCACTCAGCATTATGCATGATGACATAATACATGCATGCAGCTGCTCAGCTGTAGAAACCCATGCCATGAAGCTCCCAGGGCACAGTTTTTGTACTGACGCTAGTGCCAGTGGTGGTTTGGACTTCTAGGACAGGATCAAACTGGGGATTTCTGGAGCTGTGATGTGACCACACTTGCACTATTTATTATTTAAAATGATCAAAAATCAAGCAGGCACGATTACTAGTGTTGGGGGGGGGGGGGGGTGACTGGTGGTCTGCCCAAGATACTGTGCTCGCTGGGGATGACCCCATTCCCCTCAACCC
>JAUZST010012757.1:0-11303 GCA_034779995.1 Parotocinclus haroldoi
AGCTTGATAAAGGTTTGATAAAGGAATCCCTTACCCATGTGCTTCTATCAGATATTGATGAATGATGGTTCTTGATGCAGTGCCATCTGAGGGATCAGAGAGAGATCACCACTGTTCAGTTTAGGCTTGTACCTTTAGTGGCCTTAACGAAAGAAATATGGAAATCCCTTCTTTGAGGAACATTGTTTATAGACATTTGGTGATAAACTGGAGTTCCTCTGATCATCGTTACTCCTCAGAGACTCCTGGATGCTGCTTTTGTATTAAATCATGACTAGAATGACCCTTTTAAAATCACATAATTGTTTATATTTTTCTACCCCATTACTAGCCCTTTGATCATTCTTTGGTTCATATTGTCTGCAATGAAAAAAAGTTCCTTCCTAACTTTTATCTGATTTGGGGTTATAATAATAGTTTTCCCTGTATAGAATTTGGGACTGTTTATTAGCATTAGCTTTAACAATTTAATCAGCTGATGCCAAAAGGGTCCAAGGTGCCTATGATAAATATTCCGAAAGTATAAACTGTAAAATAAGGTTAATTCCCTCTCAAACACACTTAGCATTACAAATGCGTCCCCACCAAGACCTTCTGGACCTCGCTTTTTTACTCTTGGCTCTAACAGGGATCTCGACCCCAGCCAGAGATGGATACTTGTTAAGTCAAATAATCAGTGCTTTAATGTCAAAAAGAGAGCCATTCTTCATCTAGTTAATGTTTTATAATCGCTGCGAATGGAGCCGCCTTTAAAATAGTTCCTATTAAAGTCGAGGAAGGTTCATTGACAGTGCAAAATTGGTTCATCTTCTGTATATTGGATAAATGGACAGGCGGAGCGATAAGAGGTTCCTTTATGCCCCCACCGGCCCCTTCAACAGACGGATTTGGATGATTCCCTGAACTCCTATTATGCATTTTGACAGCTGAGTCTATGAATTTTAAAAACATATTCAGACGGGAGGTTCAGCAGAGTTCCTTTGCACTTTTTCAGTTGAATTCGTGGGAGAAATTTGACTTAAGGCTTTTTTATTTTACATATACATTTCATTCACGGTTTAACCCTGGTTTTACTTTGTTAGGCCCAGTATTTCTGGAGAACAGTAAGCATGCTCTGGATGGAAGGCCATTTTTTGTACGGTTTTGTCAGTCTTGTCGCAGCACCGAGGGATGATCCCCTGACAAGCCTCCTCTCCCTCAGGCACAGCAAAATCATGTCTGCATGGAAAGCTCAACCTGAAGTCCTCTGGAGTTTAATCCATGTATTTACTGGGCCGATTAGATTATATTTTATATATTGCCGCGATTATGAACACACTTTTAAATCAGTTTAACGTAAGTCAATCCAGTGGTGACAGTGGCAATAAAAAGCTCCAAAATTTGAACCCAGCTCTTACTGCGACCCCCATCTTAATTTTTTTTTTTATGTAACACCATACAGCAAGATTACTTCATAAACAGAAGTCAGTATGAAGAGTGCCAAACCCTCAGCCCTGGGTTTCAATCCGGGCCTTTTGGGTCTCACCTCTGAGCTACAGGACCTGCTGTTAAGAAATCATGTCGAACCAATCCCAAGAAGACTATAGCGGATCAAAAAGATTTTGTACATGCCAGTTATTTGCCTATCTGGTTGAACTGACCACCGAATAAAGAAGGTAATCCCCAGCAGGTTCTGGGTCTGCTCCTGGATCTCCTCTCAGAGGGACGTGCCTGGAACAGCTCTAGTGGGAGCCGACCAGAGGGCATCCTTATGATGTTCCTCCCGATCCGACACAGCAGCAGCTCAAAGTAGAGCGATGCCAAAACTAAGCATTGAGTATTCATGCAGTGTTTTTGTGTTAAAATAACACCAACATGTTAGGAATCTGCTCAACACATCATCTTAACGTTTCTAACAAAATAACTGTAAAGTCTGTAATAGAAACAACATATTAATAAAAGTTTGTGGACACCCCAGAAGATTTTCGCTTTCTGCAGGATATTGGAACATCAGCCATGAGTTGCCAATATGTCACGCCTCCCTATTGACATTCTAATGAATTTTTAAGGTGTCTGATAGAGTGAAGATCAAAATCCTCTGCAAGCAAGCCAGTTCTCAATCAAAAGTTGGCAAACCGATTCTTTGTGGACTTTGTTTAAGGACAGGAGGGCAGAGAGTTGATAAACTGACTTGTTTGAAGTTGGAACCTATAAATGTGTGATATTGAACGGCCAACCCAGTCTACCGAAACTGTGTGTCTGTGGGGAATCCAGGAATGCAGGCTTCATATTATAAATACGTTTTGCTCAAATAGCAGAGCTCAGTAGTTAGAAGAAGTGCCTAGAAACTTTTTCTATATAGTGCGCTTTGTTTGCTATTTAGATTTGACTGGCTGTATGTTTTATTACTGTTGCCCTGTATTATGTTCAGTCAAACTGATCATTGATTAAAGAGAATGTTGACCAGACGTCACTATAGTCCTTTTATGTTAGTGTAATGTAAATATAAAGGCTTATTTTTACAAGAAAACTGCATACAAATGATACATAAATGCGTATAACTGTACGGCCTACAGCATCTGCTCTACATGTCACTCCCTCTAGGAAATACACCAAGACCACCATGGTTGTTCAGTTACAACCTGGACTCCTAATTTGTTCCTTTGATTTGAAAGTTATTTAGTTAAATCTCTGCGTAGTAATGCATTTTTAAAGCCACAAAATCACTGGAATGACTTTGAAATAACCAAAAAGCCACTCTTTGTGACTGCAAACTTTAAGACCAGAATTAAAGCATCTTTAATCAAATCGGCAGGCAGAATCCAAAACGAAAAAAACTGTCCAAAGTCGGCCAAAGGTAACAACAAACGAGATCCAAAACGTGAGGCGAGAATCGAAGTAGGAAGAGGGAAACGGGAGTAAGGCACAATGGAAATCCTACAACGAGGAACGCTTCAAAACTGGGTAGAACCGAGTGAATCAGCAAAGAGTACCTGAGCAGGCGTGTATAAAAAGGGTGGAGCCAATGAGGATCCGGTGTGAGTAATCAGTAAGACGGTGATCGTAGGTGTTTGTGAGAGGGTGTGTAATAAATGGGGGTGGAATCTTGTGATTTTTTTTTTTTTTACATTGCTGACATGTTCTTATTGATGATTATTGATCCCCTTTTATGTTCTTTTACTCGGAGATGGCGCTGACGCAAAAAACCTTTTTAGGTTTTGCATTCTTAGGGCAAAGCCTATGAATGAATCGCAAGGACAACAATGCATTTATTGCATGTATTGCAATCATGTGTTGACTCTCTCGTGTGGTTCCAGTCTCTTTCAGACTTCCCTCCTCTTTTCCAATTGACTAGTTACATATTATACACATAGGTCTTTCCCAGAGGAAACTTGTGGTTGCTCATGTTTTTTTGGACTCAACTGTCATATTGCTTAATCTACTATAAACTTCGTTTGGCAAGTTAGTTCAGCTCTTGAGTCCTCTTGGTCCTCCCCAGGTTTCTTCCTTATAATGCTTATGGACTTTTCCTTGCCACTGTTGCCCCAGGCTTGCTGAATTAGCTCTTTGAGTCTACGTATGTGTAAAGAACATTGGGAAAATGCTCCATTGTAAAAAGCACTATATAAATAAACTTGACTTGACTTGAAACTTTTGCAAAATATCCAAGCATGTGTTAGTTTCTGCTGAATCTGAAGACCTGCAACACACAGACACACACACACACACAATAAAATATCCCTTAAAATTAGTGGTAGCAATCAAAGGTTTTGTGGTTTGAAATGTAATTGTAAGTTGACAAATTTTTAAAAATCTCAAATAATTGAAACTAAAGACAATGATATTAGGCGAGCCTCGTAGATCCCTGATGTAAATTTTCCCTTTTAAATCATTTGCAGTTAAAAAACGATTTGTTCTGCCCTGGATAGACCAGAGTTCGTCCTCAGACGTCTAAAAAATAATCTGGGACTTTGAGTCATCAATCTCTGACTGTTCCTGCTCTGACAGGAGCATCTGAAGTCTCGAGCCATGGACGATGAGGATGCAGCAAATTTTTTATCCTGTAAAACTGTCACTCGGGTCATTAAGCTGAACCCTGATCGTCCGCAAGTGGCGACGGTGGCACGGGATTCAAATTTGGCTTTAATTTGATATAGTGATTTTTATGGACTGCATCATGAGGATGTAATGCAGATGAGTCCGTGAGCGGTGGGACGGCGTTTCTCTGTGCAATTTGAGGTATTCAATCACCTGGTGCCACCGTCAAGTCAATACCACGAGCTGACAAATCCCAACACCCAACAGCTGGAAGGATTTTCAGCTACATTAATTGTGCAGTAATACGTGGATTTGTTCACATCCTCTGGGTATTTCCCTGCCAAAATAAATTCGCTCCACAATGTCTGATGGTTAAAACTGTCAAAAGGCTGATATTCATCCTCAATTCCCTCCTGCGTTTCAACACCCGACTGCTGAGCAGAAACAAAAACAAACAAAAAAAAAAAGGTTTCTGACTGGTTTTTAAAAGCAGGGCTAATCGGACAGCGAATTTCACCATCATTCAAATTGGATTCGAAAATCCCAATCGCCCGCTCCCTAATTATCTAATGCCTCATAGTGATGGTTTGGACTAATGACTCATCTGGATTGAGTGGATGAATAGATTCAAATCAGTTAATGCTCAAATGAATTTTTTTTCCAATCTTCCAATTTTTTAGAGTGCTGAAAAGAAACAGAGAACATACCAAAATCCTTCAAATCCCTGGAACCGTGCAACACTAAATGTCACCATGTTGGCCACATTAGTAATAAAAATTTATGATTAATTTGTGAGCATCGTTTGGCTTGAAATCCCTTTTCAAAATCTGGAGCTTAGAGAAAAAACTCTAGGTAATCATCTATTTACTATGATATGTCCAACCACTAAATATTATAATAAGCTTAACTGTCTATTTGTTTGCTCCTTTCTTTGGTCCAGGTACAAAAAAAAAAACTCGTGATTTTTAAGCTCGCCAAAAATTATACACCGCACCTGTCCAAGTGAGCCACTGAAATAATCTTGAAGTAATTAAACCACATTAAAAGAACTAAAAACACATCCCAAGATGATTCAGAGTCAGCAGTAAGAGGTCCTTCACTGGGACTATTTCTGTTTAAGGGGGAACTGGAGGTCAAACAGCTTATTGGGAGGTTCTGGACCTTCCTAAATATACGATGAATGGAAAGTAATTTCTGTTATTATTATTCTTTTATATACATGTATATGATAATAGGAGAGGGAGAGTGCTTTATTTCTCTGAGTGGAGGTTTGGGTTGATAAGACATGAGCTAAGGTTGCTGACAAAAAAGCTTCTACTAACCTATAAAGCTCTTAATCTCACTGCTTCTTACCAGCTTGATCTTTATCTTCCTTACATACCCTCTCAGACTCTTGGGTCTGCAACAGCTCAGCTTTTCCTCCACTGATTAAGCAATCCAATTCTCTTTTTGTTTAAATCTTAAAATATTCTCTTTACACTTGCATATAATCTGCTTTAACCCTAAAACTGTTCCTCCATTGGTCTTATCTATGCCCAATACTGTCTGATTGTGTGTACTCTTGTATTTCTTGTTATTTATGATGCTCTGGGTCTACATGTTTTTGAAGAGTGCTATCCGAACTAAAAAAACAAAGCGAGTAGAAAAAGAAAAAGGCGGGAAAAGAAACCATAGACTGTGTTTCCGAAGGCTAAGTTGGTCCTCATTTTCTCAAACTGAAATAAGTGTATATTTTCAAGGGGTTTTTTTTAAATCAGAAATGACGTGTTCATTTTCTTATTTTTTTCCACTTCACTGCTCAACTTTGATATTTTACTCCAGTTCTTTAATAACTCTCATTATTATACTTTTTTCAGCTTGACTCTTGAAGCCTATTCCCCTCCTTTTATAATCTCTTCCTTATTCGCTTCTTAACCATTCATTAATTATAACTGAATTGTTTTCTTTTAAAGAATTCATTCCATCTGCTCTGCTTCTACTGAAGAAAACTTCACCTCCAAAACAGTAGTATTAGCAGCTTTCTTTCTTTTTTTTTTTTTTTTACTTTTTCACACACGCATAGACACACCTACAATATACCCTAGAGCTACCCCTTCTACAAAAGGTGCATCAGTGAACAATGGCATTGTCTGCTCCTTTATGCACTGGCCTACAGGTGTAAAGAGTTGGGGGCTGATTAGACCACAATGCACTCTGGGAAAGGTAGTTTCCATAAGTATGACAAGCGAGCTTGCACTACAGCGCTTTGCCACCCGCTTTGGGCAGAGGTGGCAGTGCAGACCTAGCTTGGAAGGTATGTCAGGTCTCAGAGAATAACTGGACCATGGTGCTCCCATGGTGCCCCCTTTGATGGATTATATATTTGGATTTGAGGCAGTGGTGGAACAAAACCCCAAAGACAACCTTAAAACTCTCTTCAGTTATCAATACACAAACCAAGCCTAATGTTGAATCATGGCTCTCCAGCTAGCAGATGTGGGCCAGACACATTCATATTCGCCTGAACTCATCAATACGTCATTGACCTCAGAAAGGTGGCGCATAAATCCAGAGTCCTACACAAAAGGTAGAAAAAAGGATTTACAATAAAATTTTGCCCTCTTCTTCTTTCTGTCTGCACTCTGGGTGACAAAAATTAATCACACTACCATTAAGTGAATAGGGTGCAGGGGTAATAGATCAATTGACAAGTGGATGATAAGAATGGATGGCACCGATCACCTTGGGCACAGTGCTAAGGATGGATGAGGGCCATAGGAGTCGTGATCACCAGACACAGTATTTCGGACAAAGACAATAATGTAGAAAGTGGAACGTTTAAGAACGACTGGATGTAATGGAGGATTTTTACATATGTGTTAGTTTAATAATGTCACTCTTTTACTGGGAACACCATACTGACCTGGCAGTCTGTGTGTGTGTGTGTGTGTGTGTGTGTGTGTGTGTGTGTGGTTCTGGTACGAGTCGAAACATTCAGAGTAATACCTAAAAAAAGCAATGCGAGCCCTTTCACTGACTTTAACAACTCTCTTCATTGAACATGTAAGTTCATGTCTAGTTTCTGCCTGCATTTCATTTCAGGACGTTGTCATTGTGTCCCAGAGCTGCTGTCTTGAGGCATAAAGCCACGTGAACACATATATCATCCTCGTCAGAATGATCTCCAGTTTCTCAAGAGGACTGAAGTCAGGCCATGATGTTGGCCCAACCATGATTCTCTTTTTACTCCATGAAAATTGTTTATTTTGGAATGCACCTTTCTCCTTTATATACCACAGAACGAATGGGCATGTTGGCACCCACATGGGTTGTAAAGAGATCTTACATCTCCTTCTCGTTGCTGATGTTGCTTGCAGTTGGAAAAGGTTGGCCATTCACCCGCCATCGAGGACTCTCTAGGGGTAGTCTGGACTATCCTGAGAAGTGTTGGTGATTTCATACTCCTAAAAACTCCTCTTCGGAACCACAGAGCCATTTTACTGCTTCTAAAACGTTCATGTTTGGGACGATTATTGGTAATCAAATATATTTGAATGAAAGCTTAAATGTCAGTGCTCTTAGCGTAAGAGTCTTAAAGCCTGAATGGTTGATGTACACCTTGACACCACCAGGGCTAAGGTGCTGTACTGTGGAATAGAATGTCTAAAGCATAAGCCTGAAACTGTTGGACCTTTGAGGGAGACCATTAACTTACAATGGCAAAATCAGTTGGATGTTGTTCTGGATAAAAAAAAGATCTGCTCAGTTTATTAATGTGTCTTGATTTAAATGAAAATAAAGGAAATAAACCTTTTTAGCAGAGAAATCTTATCCATCCCGGACCCTTTATTTTGCCCTATAATCAGATTTCAGATGTAGATGATGCTCAAATACTGCTTACTGTGTACATTGTGATGCTGTTCTCTCTTTCCGAACAAAAGGGACTAGATGAATTGCAGTCACCTAATGTGGGATATAAATGAGAGTAAGCAAGAAAACAAACAGCTGTACAAAAAAAACAAAAACAAAAAACAAAATGCCAGCCATGCTGTGAAAGATTCACCTTATCAATGGGACAACTCAAACAACAAAGCCGCTGTGCATTAAAACCCTGATCTACATGAGACAAAGAGTTTTAGTCGCTTTACTCGATTATTTTTATGGAAAGCTACGCCTGTGGTGAATCTTAAGGGACTGATGTGCAATACGTACTATTGTCTGCCGTCTTTGAGCAGTAAATTACTTATTCGAGACTCCAAACACTGTCATTTAGAACATGGATAAATAAGACAACAAGTTTCTGCGGCGCCTTTGAATCAGTGGCCTCCTGGTGCCTTAGGAGGATGCTGCTTAAAATTAAAGGACCTTTTGTTTTTTCGTTTTAAATTAATTCCACTTTCTCATGAAATCATGAAACCTAATTAGGTTGGCGTATTGGATTTGGCAAGGCCAGGGAGCATTTGAATCATGGGTAAATGTACTTTACCTTTGAAGCGGAACCAAATTCAACAGAACCTCAGCATAATAAGGAATATTGTAAAAGCTCATAAGCAGTGTGTGTGTGTGTGTGTGTGTGTGTGTGTGTGTGTGTGTTAGGAACATAATAAGTGATTGATTAACAGCTGCTCTGTACTGCTGTAGCTCTTACACTCAGGTAAAGTAGGATTCTCAAATCCTTGGTTTGTTAGAGTTATTAATTGGGTTTATTTTGGTCTAAGGGTTAGTATTGGGTAGATGGTAGAGGATGTTAGGGTTGATACTGGGTAGAGGTTGGATGTTAGGGTTGATATTGGGTTGAGGTTGGATGTTAGGGTTGATACTGGGTTGAGGTTGGATGTTAGGGTTGAGGTTGGATGTTAGGGTTGATATTGGGTAGAGGTTGGATGTTAGGGTTGATACTGGGTTGAGGTTGGATGTTAGGGTTGAGGTTGGATGTTAGGGTTGATACTGGGTAGAGGTTGGATGTTAGGGTTGATACTGGGTTGAGGTTGGATGTTAGGGTTGATACTGGATAGAGGTTGGATGTTAGGGTTGATACTGGGTTGAGGTAGGATGTTAGGGTTGATATTGGGTAGAGGTTGGATGTTAGAGTTGATACTGGGTTGAGGTTGGATGTTAGGGTTGATACTGGGTAGATGTTGGATGTTAGGGTTGAGGTTGGATGTTAGGGTTGATACTGGGTAGAGGTTGGATGTTAGGGTTAATATTGGGTAGAGGTTGGATGTTAGGGTTGATACTGGGTAGATTTTGGATGTTAGGGTTGATATTGGGTAGAAGTTGGATCCAAATCCATTGCTCCACATAATGCTAAATGTCGAATAAAGTCTTATTTGCTATAAACTCACACTGCCTGGGGTAATATAGAAAGTATATCCCACAGATCAAACTTGTTGTTAGAGCTACGGTTTACAATTGCATGCTGCTCGAGATTGCTGCAGAAGTGGAAGTAAGAAAGCTTGATAAATCCATTCAGAATGAATTTCAATCACTAAACACTTTATGTATGCACGCATAAATGTATGCATATCTCGAAACAGATGTTGGTTTTAATAAATCCTGCCATTTGCATTAAAACACAATTTCGATTTGAGAGCCTCCGCTTTCTGCTCGCGTTCTGATCTAATTCAGGCTGTGACGTGCGCTCTAACGACTTCTTTATGCACGAGGAAGATAATGGGTGTTTTGCTCTCATTTACTGCAAATGGATCTTCAGACCCAGAGTGACCACCTGTTGGAGTCTGGCCTCGAGCAGATCCATCAGAGCCCGAGATAAAAAATGGAGATGATTATTAGGCGTTTCTCCTGAGACAGGAGGAGACGTTAATAAAACGCCCAGCCAGAATGTCTATCACGGGCAAACTATTGCTTTTTTTATCAATTTGAACAACCAGCAGAAACAAACAAAAAAAAATAAAGAAATAAATAAAAAAAACAACATGATTATCTCTTCCATTCTGCATGCAAAGTTGATGGAAATGCTTAATTACCCTCTTACTGTGCCATATTCACTGGATTCGTTCTGTAATGTTAGGATGTTGGGCTGCAGACATGCATTCGAGCATGCTCAGTGTGACAGGCGATGTTCACTGGGGTTTTGAGTTTTGAGTAACAGCTCGGAGAGGAGAGAGATTTGCATTTCTGCATCGAGCCTATCACGCTTCCCCAGCAGGACCATCTCACCATCAGAGGCCTATTTGAGAAGTTCATCAGCGCAAGCATTAATCCTGGCAATTTTAGTCCCGCTGTTCGTTGGCTGTCAGACGCGTCAGGCCGCATCGGAGAGCTGCGCTAAAGCGGCGAGGAAGCACGCTGCCGTTCTTCCTTAATTAGAGTGCCATGTGTTCGTCCCTACAAGGTAAAACGGTTCATGTTAAATGAAGAGCTGTCACGATTTAATTGTCTCCGCTGAGACTTGCAGCGAAAGGAAGAGGGGCAAGACGCAATCCTGCAAAACACGGCCTAAATCATGAGCGAGCCGAGCCTGAAAAATGACTCGAGCTCCCCGGAACGCTTCGGCGCACCGTTGCCCGTCGGAGGACGCCGCGCCTTGGTGGCACTTCGGATTAAATAGAGAGCAGAGAACCTATTTTAGGCCCGATCACTTCTGCGGCATTCTGGGACGTCATGGAGGCAGGAAAAAATCAATTTATGTTTACTCGGCTCTCGCTCGGACGTATCGATCTTACAGCAAGATTAAAACAGCAGCGCTTTTTAACTTGCCTTAAAGTCACAATGGGGGATTTCACAACAAAGTGCCAGCACAGGCGATTTCAATTTTCCAAAGCCGTGACGCCGACGCGGCTGGGGTTCTGCTGCGCTTCGAAAATGTGCCTGATCTCAGAGCACATAGGAGTTTCAAAGCTCTTCTAAAATCACATCAGTCCGTGTACCATTAAACAGGGATGGAGCACAGAGCGTTGACTTTAGACTGCTAATTGGGAGGTTCAAATCTCAGCTCCAACAAAAGCTGCAAGGGTTGGACTGTTAAGAAAACAGCTGTAAGTACCATTAGTTGGGGTGTCTAGGTAATCCTGTAAATCTAAATAAACATGGACAGATTTTGTAGAACAATTGAAACAACTGATACTTTAGTTTGTTGGAAGCCAAAACCGGAGCAACTCATACGATCAGCCAGACAAACCAAAGACTCAACGAGATTGTGAATATACTGGTAATAAAGGAGTACTACTCACAATAGGACGGGTCCATAAACTTACAAACAACATTTAAGCTTGTTACAAATAAACAGGTTTTTACACAAAAAAGTCTCTAAGCACATCAACCGAGTTAGAACCATAGACATATAT
>JAUZST010012758.1:0-11303 GCA_034779995.1 Parotocinclus haroldoi
GGGGATCCCAAAAATCCTCCCATATCTCGCTGACCCGCTTTGTATCCGCTCTAAGTGGCGACTTGTGGCTTTTTTTTTCTTATTCGCTCTCACGTTCTTTGGTCCGATTAAACAGAATTTTGTTCCAGACAAGTGAATAAAATTACACGTATATAATAGGATTTGTTTCGGTACTTTAGGATTCGGTCTGAATAAGCAGCTGCTCCCATTAACCGGTGGTCCAATTAACCGGATTTGACTGTATTTTCATATCCTTAAAATGTGGGTTAACAGTAGATAAATGGCAAGCAAAATGAATATGAAGAGGATCCCATAAGAACTGCTGGATCATCTGATCCTGTCCCATCACTGTCAGGGTGTTTTGACACCCTTGGGTGACCATACACTCCACTGGGCAGTCAATGTGGGGGCACTTCAACATGTTTCTGTTCACCCCATAAACAACCAACTTTCTTTGACTTTTCATTTGCTTTTCTGAGGATCTTGTGTAATTAAATAAAATTGTTACTATTTTTGTGAGTAGTGTACCACAAAATCTGATATGCTGCCTCAAGACCATTTAAAGTATAATATTCAGTATCTAAATTTATATTCTGTTATGCTGGTTCATTAGAGCCCATACGAGTTTGTTTTGCTTGTCCAAAACACATCATAAATCTGGTCTTTAGTGTTAAATGATGGGGGCAAAAAAATGCAGTGGGACCTCTGGGAGAAACGGCAAATTACTCATTTAAACATACTGAACATTAATGGGGCTGTTTTAATTAATTTATTCATTAATGAACCATTTGCTCATCTTATGTAGGCACATGAAATTAATTAATAATCATTACTTAGTCAAAAGTTTGTGGACGCCCAAAAAATGACATGGAGTCTCCCTTTGCTACTCACTTTTCTAGAGTTTGGAACATTACTGTGAGGGCAGGTCCTGATGATTGACAATAAGCCCAGTCTTAGTTCTGGCATTCTGGCTTATGTTCTATGGATTTGATGTAGTTATGGTCAGACAGGTTCTCCGAGTTTTGTTACCTCCACCTTTCTGTCTCCGGTTGCTCCACTCTCAACCGTTAACTAGGATGCTTAACAAAATAAAATGGCAGGATAATTGTTTTTTTAAGCGTTTCCATTCAGAACAAAAAGGACATTTGAGAGGCTTACCGGTCATTATTATTGAGTTCTTGGGTAAAGAACTGCTCTGGATTTTCCGTCACATTTTGACCGTTCTGTCTTAATCTTTCAGACGACATTTTGTAAATCTTGCATCTGGCACTAGTTCGTTTTCCTTCTGGGTCGTTCGATGGTGCGTCTCGTTTCTTGGAACTCTTTGGACTCTGAGATGATTTGTTATGGCAAGGTTTCTGCGTGGGAGGATTTGAAGGATTTTTAAGGCACTGCGAAAAAAATTAGCCATTGAAAGCAGACATATTGGACAGTAGTTCATTTTTAACACCAACTGGAAAAAAAGTCATGTTAGATAATCGGTCCACTAGACGATGACCTTGGCAGTGCATTGTGTTGAACGGGAGGTGGAGGCGAAGTCTGACTGAGTTTATTAAAAGTTATCAATTAACCTTTAAACAAGATTTTAAAAAATGTTGTATGGTAGGAATGGTACCACTAGGTCTGAAACATCAAAGAACAGCAGTTGCTCAGTGGTTGCTCCTAGTCATAAGTTCATATTCCAGATCCAACTCCAGTATTGGAGCCTTGAGCAAAATCAAGTACAGAGCTCAGTTCTAAAGTGCTCTGGGTAAGGCTCTCTGTTAATGCTGTACGTGCAAAGTGTTAGAATTGCTAAAATACTAAATAAATACTTAGTTGAATTAAGATTTGAACTTGTGCAGCTTCCATGAGCCCAGTGGTTTCTATCAGTGCGACCAGGTTTCTAATCGAATCCTTTACTCAAGATTTTCCACAATAACGCGGAAGAAAAACCGCACACACTCAATATGAGGTGAGTCATGCATTCGGTTTGGTCATTGTTTTTATTAAGAGGGTTTAACCAAATGCAAACATGCCCTCTAGGAAAGACTGGAGATGTTTTATAGCTGGAATAACACATGCGTCCATATCTCTATAGCCTCAGTTCTCCATGGCCTCTCTATCTAGCAGAAAAGGAAGCAGCTGTCACTGGGCTTAGGGAAATAAAAGCATGTTATGTTGGTGGGTTTGTGATTCCCAGAGGCTTCAAAGAAGCATCACAAAGTGTGGTAAAGATCAGTGAATGCATCGTTTTGACATGGTATACAGAGCTACAAAAAGCCAGTGTCATCACACATTGTTCGGCTATCGTACGCTTTTCTGTTCTCCAGTTCTTGCTTTGAGTTGGACGTGCTGCTGAGTTGCATTAGTGCTTTATGATATACTGGGTTGTAATAGCTGCCAGGTTTGGACTGGATGCATCTTTCCATGTCCTGAACAAAGACAGCATTGTTGTGTTCTGGCGCACAAAGTATTAAGAAGTTTTAAACTAAAGAAAGTGAAGATCATGTGTTTAGAAGCTGCTTTTCTCTGAATGGCTTTCTCCAAAAACTGAGCCGTCACTTTGAGGATTTTTCCTCCAGTTAGTGGACCTGTTTAGATTATCGATAATGAAGTAACGTTATTACAAGATTCCCTAACAGGTGAAAAAAAAAACCAACAGATTTTTTTATGGCTGCAAAAACTAGAATTGTACATTTTGCTACCCAGTTAAATATAAACCATAGTTTATAACGTTGGATTGCCGTCTCGTCTAGGGTTGTTCCTGCCCTTGTGCCCAGAGTTGCCGGGTGGGCACCGGCTGGCCCGTGACCCCGTGTGGATTAAGGGGAAGATAAATGAGAGAGTAAATGAACATCTGGAAAATGTAATGGCAATGGTAATAAAAAAAAAGAAATGAAAAATTACAAGAACTCAAACTGTGTTCACAGTGGTTAGCGAGCTGTCGCTATACCTCCTGAGCGTTCGTTGTTTTTTTTTTTTTATTACCTCAAAAACAAGCAATTGGTCATCTCTTAAGTCTTGTTTGGGAGTAATCAAATCAAATCAAATCAATTCCATCTCAGTTGTTTTCAAATTCAGGCATGAAAGGGTTAATACCTTGTTTTTTTTTCCCCTCTCAGCTCCTGTACCCGATCCTTCCAGCTCTGTTAGACGGCAACCCTTTCTCAGAGAACGGGCAGCTCCAGATCCCAGATGATGTTGCCAGCGTGTTGGACGTCCTGAGCAGGACACTCGATCTAGTCAGGAGCTGCCATGTGCATCCGGAGATGTCTTTGCAGCTCTTCACCTACCTCTTTTTCTTCATTAATGCCTTCCTCTTTAACCAGCTGATGGAGAGAGGTAAAGGATGCATGCATAGTCAGAGGGTGTGGATTTAAGGCCAGACGTGTCTGAGAACCTTTCAGAATTGTCTGTATCTCTGCATAGAGCTAAGACCTAATGACATAAGACATCATCAGATTTAAAAATTGTATCTAAATAAACCAACAAGATCAAAAGTTCGATCTTGGTCATTCATGTATTGCGTCCCTCATGAAATGGAAACATGTCAGGGGAAACAGCACTAGCACGTTCAGTAAACCTGCCGAGTGTAACCAAACCTTTCAGGGTACTCTGGTGTCAGGAAGCATACGTGACATCCCCACACACTGAAAATGACCTCGGCACAGCTTGTAACATGTAGTTCACTGTTCGCTTGGACTTTCTGCTATTAGAGGGCCAGAAGTCCAGATGTGGGCACCTGGGGGTTCGTTCCATACCGTCCCATGTCGGCCCTGAAAAGAACACAGTCCCCTGTGCTGTACGAATTCCAGGATAGGCTCTGGACCTCTGGCCATCCATGACCCTAAGCAGTATAAGCAGGAATAAAGCATGAAGGAACACAGTGCATGATGAGACACAACAGAGATTTTGTTCCGAGCGCAAAATGTGTGGTTGGACAGACGCACACCTGATAACACGCTCAAGTTAGTCATCAGTAAGTAAGTACTTTCATAACGTGCTTATTTGATGTTGATGTAAAGGATCAGGAGGGAGCTTTTACCAGTGGTCCTGTGGGGTTCAGATCCGAGCTAACTTGGACATGCTGATTGACTGGGCTTGCACAGCCGGACTTGGAGAAGTGGCACAGAATCGCCTCCTCAAACTCTCTTCCGCTGTCAATCTGCTGGCCACCCCAAGAGAGCACCTGCTGCAGGTCAGAGACGCTTGGGTCCAAATACAGTATGAAATACACAAGTACAGCCTGGTTACTGAGACACAGCTCTTTTTCTGCGTCGTGCAGAATATTGCGGCACCAAAACACAAAGAAAATGACCTTTATATGTGATATGTATACCAGGGTGTCCCAAAAACCTTACTGCCGTAACATGCGTTAAAATAGTACACCGCCAACAATGTTATTACCATTTATATTATTCAGTACTTAAAGTACCGGGGGAGTCGTCCACAGTCCCGGTTTCCTTCTGGGTGTCGGTTGTTGAAGTCTGTTGCTATGATACAGCAGCCGTGTTCCCCGTTAGTTACCTGCGACCAACAACACAAATTTAGAACGTTGTGTTTTGATAAAATACTTTTGAACCACAAGAGATATTGTAAATCTGATTGCGACAACCAATTTCGGAGACAATTCTTATGTACTTTGATATGCCGCATGAAATATCCAATATGGCGGCTTTCAAGACGGGGTCCACGTTCCAGGCGTAGACTGAAAGATACCCCCCTCATCCATTACTTGCTGGTGTATTCGGATAAGTCATTGTCCCTTTTGTTCCTCAAAATAAAAGAATGTCCTGTGCCTTTTGACTCAACCTGTATTATGGAGTTTGGGACACAGCCATGCAAATGAACATATGAACACGAACGTATTCATATTTTGAAAATGCAGCATTTTATATGATTACGAACTCTGCCGGGAACCTGGGAAACCTTGCGAGTTTCTATTGGCCGTCTCTCCACATGGCCTGTACGGACATGCAGAATTAGAGCAGCCTTCGAAAATAATTAACAGGAAATATTAACCATTAAAGGATTAAGACCGTGGAACACAAAGAGTCATTCAGTCGTGTAGATAAAGATGACATGAGGATAAGCCTTGCCTACATGGCCCAAGCGTGGCTTTTCTATTCTCTAGTGGACCGACTGCAGCGTGAATGTAACCATTCATTCTGCACAACTATTGTTTCGTTTTGCGCGACTCCTTGATCCTGGGATAACACAGAACAGAATATTACGCATTACTTGTGTACCAGCTGTAAAAGTGACAGTGAAAGTCAAATGTATTTCCATAGCTCTTTCTACAACGTAACTTTGTCTCAAAGCAGCTTTACAATATTATATCATCTTAAAAGGCCAATCCCAAACTGAGCAAGCCTAGGGCTACAGTGGAAAGGAAAAACTCCCTGAATATAGAAGGAAGAAACCTTGGGAGGACCAAGACTCAAAAAGGGACCCGTCCTCCATGGGTAACCAAGATGTTAAATGAAATAAACGTTGTTGTAGTAATAGTCAAATTAGGTAAATAATACAATTTAAATCAGTAACAAAATTTAAATTTGTAATAAAATTGAAAATAAATAATACAACAGATGTAAGATAATGAGTCCTCAGCAGTAAGCTAGGACGGAGGGAGTTACTGCACTCTGATGGGACTGGTTAGTGTTGATAAGGACCAGTAAAGTGATGCTGAGGTGGAGGAGGATCTAAGTGTGTGGTGCTGGAACTGGTACCAGGAACACAGAGTCTGTTAACAGTCATTGATTCCAGGTGCAGCATAACACTCGGGTAGCATTAACTATAGTATATAGCTATAGCATTGTAATCCAGTGGTACTGGCCATTAATTTAGAAGGCACGTCAAGTGCAGAAAGCCGCACATGTGCACAAGCCTAGCATGCCAGGTCAGCGTATTCTAAAGTCTTGGCAGTATTTGGCCTCTTTTTCCATTGACTTCAGCGTTTCACTTTGGAAACGGTAACCCTGGCATTCAACACGCCACGGGAGGGCAGTGAAACGTTTATCAATCACTTTATGGAGACTCTGAAACTCAGTATAACCATGATTAAGAATGAAGATTTGATTATTCAACATTAAAGTTTGCAGTTTATGTCACATATTTCTCAGATGAGATTATCAGCTGGTGGCAAAGTAGTAATCCTGAATTATTACCCGGGTCTTGTGATTACTCAAGTGCATTTAATCTGATTACTCAAACGTATGTATGTATACTCGATCAGATTATTGACAAAACTGATTTTCTGTAGTTTTCAGCTCATTTTTCTGTGCACGCAATCTCACTCATGCAAGGGTCCTGTGATGGTTCAAGTCCAGAACAACAATCGCCTGTGGGGACTTTGTTTGTCCTGGTTCCTCCCACATTCCGAAGACATTCCTTTGGTGAATCTGTATCAATATGCATAGTGTCTCAGTGTGAATGTGTGTGTGTGTGTGTGTGTGTGTGTGTGTGTGCCCTGTGATGTACTGGAGCTCAGTCCAGTGTTGGTCCCTTACTTGCCTCATGTCTTGCCAATTACTCTCTGGGCCTTCTGCAACCCTGAACTGATATTAATTGGGAATGGAAAGTGAGTAAGAAGCTCTTACAGTGGTATTTATGATAAGTGATATCAGAATCCTATTTCTTAATGAGTACACAGTTCTTGGGCTTTTGGAGTTTGCATATGTGGACTTGCAAGGCGTGTTTACGACTGTTTCATGCAAAGTGAGTGACATGCTTCATAATGCTTGCACAATGTGTGTAATTCCCACCTGATAGCCTTAAAAATGAAAGAATTCAATTCAATTCAAATTTATTTATATAGTGCTTTTTACAACGGTGCATTGTCTCAAAGCAGCTTAACAATATTAGAAAATTATATCTTAAAAGGCCAATCCCAAATTGAGCAAGCCTAGGGCGACAGTGGCAAGAAAAAACTCCCTGAAAGTAGAAGGAAGAAACCTTGGGAGGACCAAAACTCGACAGGGGACCCGTCCTCCATGTATTAATATACTTAATACATATTAAGTATATTAAATTCTAGATAAATTACAGGTAAATAACAATTTAAATCAAATAACAAACCAATAAAACAATTTAAATTAGTAGTTAAAATAGTCAAAATAGATTATATAAAGAATAGTTTATAAAGAATATTCTTTGTCCATGTCCAGCCTATGGAGCCTCTCGAAAAATGAACTTATGAACCTATAAATAAACCACAATTGGAGATTCCGCTAGCCTTTGCCGTTCTGGCCACAGTGGTGGTCAAAAATACAATTGATACTTAATTTTGGCAGCGCTGGGACAGGGACTGAGCTGACTCAGCAGTGTAGGGCAGGTTAACTGTTCTGTTCCAGGACACGTACCGTCACTTTAAGTTACAATAAGTAAACAATAAGTCTGGTTTCCCTAAAGCACTACTAAATATATATATATTCTTATTAGGGATGTGCCATATCGTTTCGTTTGCAATAATACCGTTATCATTTTTTGAATTATATAAAACATCCATATCTTGATATTCTGAAGGGTTTACATAATGATGTAATGGATTTACACAGAGTATGCAGTACTGCCAGTAAGTGCCTCAGGCGGAGCAACAGGTATGGCAGAAAGTGGTTCTGCGGTGGAGGGGTTTGTCCCAAAAAGAGTACGCAAAAGGTCTGTAACAACAAAAGTGTGAAACAAATCTAATCTGTTTCACCGCCTCAAGCTAAAGCATTCAGCTGCGTGTGAAATTTTAAAAAAAATTGCCCCGGGGTGAGTTATTTTAACATAGAAAATATATATATTTTTACAGTTGGATGTTGTTGAAATATATCGCCAAATATATCTATCGCAAAAGTACCCTCAAATATCGTGATACTGTTTTAGGGCCACACCGCCCACCCCTATTCCTTACCCATTGTAACGCGGAGTGGGAATATGGCGGAGACAGACGCAGCGTACAGTTGCAGGCAGAATCTTTAATGTAATCTGCAGGCAAAACCAGGGTCAAAAACAGTCTGTACACGGAGCAGGCAAACAGAGTCCAAGGGAGAGACGAGAGACGGAGCGAGGGTCGAAAACAGTAAGTCAAGCTATAATATAACTAGCAAAGTAGCACGAATGAATGCTCACTGTGTAGAACCCTGCTTATGAAACTGGTTTGCATTTGACACATGTTAAACAAACACCACGATGCAAAATACGCAGAACCAAGAAACTCGTTCTACACACCAAAGAGTACTCAGAAGTCAGATATCACAAGGGGGCTGACACGGGTGCATCAGCCAAAAACAGCAGACAGGGATTTTTTTGAGCGGATTTCTGTACACAGTTGATCCACGTTGATGACAATGAGTCACAAATATCGAACATTTATTAAAATAGGTGTTATTTCATAGTATTTTTAAATAATCAATTTCATTTTAGTTGATTCGTCCTTAACAGATCTAGTCTGTCTTTTCCACAGAACATCTTCATAGGCTGGGAAGAAGTAATAGTGTGTCAAGAGACTGAAGTGACTGTCAGCTCTGTGATAGAGACAGTGAATGGAAGAGAGAAAAAGAGAGAGAGAGAGAGAGAGAGAGAGAGAGAGAGAGAGAGAGAAAGAGAGTGCTGTGCTAGTGTAAGATGTAGAACAATGCCCAGTACCGGATTAACAAAACCCCTGTGGCGTCTGTTTCTTTCTTTTTTCTGAGTAGGCAGAGGCTGTTCTGTCCTCTTGAGTCATGCTTGCTAGACACACACACACGCGCACGCACACACGCACGCACACACACACACACACACAGACATGCCTATTCATAAGTATAATACGATATTCCCATAATGATAATCCTTGGAGCATGAAGTCAGCACGCAGAAAGTGGAGGTTGTCTGACGCCAAACAACCTGATCATCTAGCACTTTCACACAACTGTGACGTCTGTGCAAATGTTTGAGATTTCTGACACTTAAAGAAACCAGGAGATTATTATTATAAACCTTTGTTAATAAGGATCCAGGTGTAGGATTCAGTTCCAGTAGTATTTGTGTCATTTCAGTGTTCCACCCCGCCAGAGGATTACACCTTTTAAGTTAAGAGTTCCTTGAGTTAATTGAGTCAATGGGGTTGGGTCTGTGGTAGGGCAAGCTCACCAGAGGCACCCCCAATGGGCTCCAAACAAAGCTCTAACAGAGCGCTAAAATGGGTGTATCCCAACCTGTGGGTGAAGTAGACAAAAAAAAGGTGAAGTAGACGAAAAACAGGAATTATTTAATATTTTCAGGGGACCTGTATTAAACCTCACGGCAGCATATAAATAAATGACATTTTGACATTTAATAGTACTTATTATTATCTTTTTGGTTCAGTACCCTGAGTGAGCTTTCAGTGTTTTCTTGTCTTAACATAGACACTCCTAGTGACAGAGAATGTAAGTGAAAGTGTTACAAAAGCAAAAAGCAGGAAATGTCAATGATAAACATGGCACATGGTGCAAGGGAAAGAGTGTTCAAGGAAGAGGGAGTCTCAGACAGAGACCTAGACAAAGAGAAAAGAACATGTTGGAGAGAACTCCCGTGGTTTTCATCAGCCTTTTATCATGCTGTCTCTAAAGTCTTAGGCAAATGTTCTCCTCTCACTAGAGCATAAATAATCATTAACCACTGAATAAGTTGATGCTAAAGCAGCTGGCTAAGACAGAAGCACCAAGGTATTTATGGTCAAAAATCCAGCCATGACCTGCTCCATATTAAACACACGATTTTATTTATTTCTGTTCGTTTACTATATCTCATCTTGCAGAAAAGCAACCACACATTTATGGGAACTTCTGCGACAGATTTGGGAAGAACTTTCTGAAGAATATTTGATTTCTATCGTAGAAAGAATGCCACGAGTCTGTTCAGCTGTTATATCTGCCAAAGGTGTCAAAGGTTTCGAATACAATTGTTCCATAAATTGACTACGTAATTATCTTTTTCTTTTACTCCAATTGCTTATTTGTACTATGCTTTAAGTTTCCAATAAAAAAAAAAAAACCTGCTAAATTTGTGGTGTTCTAAAACTTTCGACCTGTAGCGTGTATTTCTTGAAACATTTAGGGTAGGATCATGGAAGGACACGCAGCGTGCCAGATAAAGTTAAGAAAAGGAGTAAACAAAGGGCGCCAGGAGACAAAATACAGACACTACCAAAACTCATAGTCTACGCTGTTAGACTTAATCTCTAGATGCAGCTCATTTTGCTCAGAAGGCGACTGTCCGTAAACTCTGCCACCCTGCAGAATATGATGATTATGAAAGACTTTTGGAAACAGCTGTCCTCAACAGGCTTACACCAGCCATGGCAACAGCACAACAATACATCGTCCCTTACACCAAGAAGTTCAAAAGTAATTATAGTGTAGTTAAATGTAGTAAGCGTTAGTGAGCAACAATGAATATCCTATAAACAAAAGAAAACCTGTACAATGTAAGATGTTACAAACACATTTCTAAAGGATGTATCGTCTGCTTATTGACAAAATTCATACAACATACAGAGATATTCATTTTTGTCAATATAAAGAGCATTATTAAAAGAGCATTATTCTGGTTAGCACACATATTCCACTGTACCTGTACGAAGAACGAGTGGGTGTCGTTGTTGACCGTGTGATAGTAATACATCTCACCGTCGTACCACATGACTTTCCCGATTGGGGAATTCTTTTTAGTCACTACAAACATCGTCTTTGGGTCGCAGCATTCCGTCAGCAGCTTCCTACAGAAAACAAATAAAACGATATATTCTCAAATGTGAATAAAGGATTTAAATGAAGTCGACTCAAAGGAAATACATTACTGACAACTAATATACTGTGACTCGCTGGTTAGGAATCTGGACTCAGATATGTGCTGTATAATGTCCGTTCGTATGTACGTCTATAGTCTGAAAAAACGGTTTCCTTATTAATAAGGTTATAAACCTACAGATGCATTAGGTGTTGTAGTACAGCAGGTGTACTGACAAACGTAACAGTACAGCCTCTGATGCAGAAACCTGGATTAAACACAAAGTTTTGCTGAAACACGTGTGGCCCCAGCATGAACAGACTGAATGCTGAACAGCGTCACTGCGTTCCTTACAAGCACTGATTTGAGAGATTATTATGTATGTTCATGGGATCATGACAATCATGGGACAGCCGCAGTTCAGTTTCTTTTTTAGGAATGGGAGGGTGTTGTTGTATGAGCTATAAATGAATTTACCAATCTTAAAAAAAAAACAATATTGTCACCATGAGATCGCATGGGCGATCTTATCGGACAGCCGTCACCCAGGGCACCTCCCCTTCTAGCGTCTTCTCCATTGTTCT
>JAUZST010012759.1:0-11303 GCA_034779995.1 Parotocinclus haroldoi
ACAAAGTTGGTAAGCAACAGTAGTTCTTGTTTGTACGTTCGCTATACGTGTAAATCGTACAATAAAGGTTTAATAAAAACTTGATATGTTACATAAATTATAGCACGTCCCGTCTTGTAACATAGGGCATCGTTTAATCGGACCAGCCGGTTATCAGGACCAAAACTATCGCATCCCGATGTGGATCTCCCAGTTCTCCTCCGTTACCTTGTGCCTCTTTCTGTTTTGTTGTCTTTTTACATCATTCATGCAGCTTGCTTCTCTCCTTGCCTATCATTTTCAGTTTTCTTTATATTTTTATCTTCTTTTCCCTCTCTCATTCCCGTCATTATTTCCATCTCCTCTCACTTTTACTTCCTTTTGTCTCGTTTGTAAATCAGTCCTCTTCTCTTTTATTTTCCTTTCCTTCTTTGCTGTGTTTTACTTCCCAGACTTTCCTTCTTGTTCTACTTTGCCGTTGCTCCTCCTCTCTTTTGTTACTCCTCTTGTTGCTCGTCAGTCCCATGTCTCCTCTTATCTCTTTGCTTTATTAATCTGTTTGTTTTCTTTCCTCTTCCTTTCCTTGAGCTCAGCTCCCTGCAGAACACTTCATCTACTCCATTTCTCTGAAAATAGCATCAACGCTAGTTCCAGCTCACAATCTCATTACCGTGTGTGTGTGTGTGTGTGTGTGTGTGTGTGTGTGTCTGTGTGTGTGTGTGTCTGTGTCTGTGTGTGAGAGAGACAAAGTGCGGCGCCATGTTGCAGCATTGTGACAGATGCACTGTCAGAAATTAAAATGTTTCCCGATTGATAGGAGCGTGTGGTGAAGAATGAAACTCGTTAGGAAGAGTTGTGTTACAGAGCACAGTGTGATACAGCAAAGGGGTACAGCACGGTCTCGTCTGCTTATTAGGGGTCAGAACTGCACTGTTAAAAAGTGGACACTGCCAACGGACGATCAAAACTATTTCTTCCCCTTAAATTAGTACTGATTCCCAGAGCAGGACCGTTTTGCCCGTTTTGTGTTTTTTTTCTCTCTCCTCGATGAATTAATGAGACAAAGTTTGGTTATTAAGCTAAGCCAAGACACTGAAAAGTCCTTAATTCAAAATAAAGCATCTTGTGGCCTGGATCATTTTATGACACTGATAATTCGATTGTGCGTTCTGTGTGATGCCCGCTGTGGGAAGTTCTGTGTGACGACTGCGTGGGAAGGTTCTTTGTGATGCCCACTGTGGGCAGTTCTGTGTGATGTCCTCTGTAATGCCTACTTTGGGATGTTGTGTGTGATTCCTGCTTCAAAGGAGGTTCAAAGTGATGCCCACTCTAAAAGACAAACACCAGTGTCGTTGAATCCCCAGGATCCCCACGTGAAGTTAGGACGAAGCCCAATACGCAGTGTCCACAGACTGACAGCAAAAATAGGAAACAATGAAAATTATCAAATAACTCAACAAAGGCATACTGGTCAGGCAGAGGAAGAAAACATAAACAAAAGAATAGCCAATGTCCAGGGTTCATCCAGGTCAGGATCCCCTGCTTGGAACTATGACCCCGCAGCGATTGAGAACGCCAACCTGGCACTGGGGATATCGTGCCACAGTTGAGGCACCGGGCAAAGTTCGCTCCAGAAAGGCCACCCGAAGCAGCGCGACGCTCCTTTCTGGACGAGCAGGGGAGTCCGATAACGATGCGAGAGCTATGAATCCAAAACGACTCGACAGCCGAGAAGTCCTAAACGGCATGAGTATCGAGAGTCAAACCTCAAAACCAACACAGAACTGAACCAACAAGAAAATTAGGAAACCAGAAAACAGAGGGAAGCTTGAATGAAATAAATAAAATGAATAAATGAAACTGGGGCGGAAACACCAAATGCCAGCCTTAAATAATGAGGCTGCTAATGAAACAAACTGAAAACCGGTGAGGAGAATAAGGAGGCGTGATGACAGAGGGAGAAAACCAACCAATAGATTGCCGCAGAAACCAAAACAAAGCGACGTGCAGCGCTGGAGAAAATGAAAACAAAAACACTAAGAGAATGGGGAAAGCCAGATGAGATTCTGCATAGGATTCTGCTTTTGGAGATTCTGCGTGATGCCCATTCTTGGAGATTCTGCGTGATGCCCATTCTAGGAGATTCTGCGTGATGCCAATTTTTGGAAATTCTGCATGATGCCCGTTCTTGGAGATTCTGTATAGTGTAATACCCGTGTAAATGGGTGCTGCAGGATCTGCATAATTCCTGCTATAAGAGATTCTGAGTGATGCCCACTGTCGGCTGTTTTTAGCGATGTTTGAGGTTTTGTGTGATGTGTGCTACAGGAGTTTTTGTGTAATGAGGTGAGCGTGATGTGATGTTCCTCACAAGTTTCCGCATTCCTGAGGGGTCGGGGTCAGACCTGAGTACCATGTGTCGTATACCAGTATAATTGTTGTCTTGTTTTATAGTAAACCTTTTTGTTTAAAGCATGGTAAAAAAAAAAATACAGTGTTGGGTAATTTCAGGATTTGCAGTGTTCAGATTGAAATAGCTGGAGCGTGTTTTATGGTGAATAATCACATCAGAAATCTCCAGTGACAGAAAGATGTCCAAAAACGTTCACTTTAAGTAACGTTACCACGGAGACAATGAGCTCGGGGATAAGGGAGCAGCTGTTGTTTCCATAGTATCATCTGTCTCTCTCTCTCTCTGTCTCTCTCGTGTGTGTGTGTGTGTGTGTGTGTGTGTGTGTGTGTGTGTGTGTGTGTGTGTGTGTGTGTGTGTGTGTAGGACATTAGGAAACAGGAATGGACTGCCATCATCCCTAACTCTCAACTTATCGTCATCCCCTATCCAAACAGTGACCCACGCAGGTACGTACGCACACACATGCGCACACACACACATACAAACACTCCAGAATGTTTCAGTACTGATTCAGACTCTATTGGGAAAACCCTACCTTGTTCCTGCACAAGCCCTCCTCCTTTCCCCTTTTCCAGCCTGTTTAAATGATACACACACAGTTGAGGAGGGAACGTTGGACAAACTGTGTGACTTCTCTCTGCACCACATGCCAATGAAAGGAAGCAGTTGGTGGCACTCCCTGGCCGAAGGCCTGCCTCGTTTGCCAGGGGCTTGTACGTGCATTGGGCATGCCAAATTGGGAGAAAGAGGCTGAAAACATAATTATTGTCATAAAGGTTTTATAAGAACATGACCATTTGGTGAATCAGCTTATACTGAATAAATTATTTTCAAATACAGACTTAACTGTACTAAATTTAGTCATCAGGAGTTCCAGTCATGCAGAACTGTGACATACTTGCCTGGACTTAAGAGGCAAAAACATCCCATTCCTCTCTGCAGCTTTATTCTCCACTGCTTGCTGGTAAAAAGAAGCAGTTGGTGGAACCTGGGAAGTGGGACATGCCAAAATTGTGAGAAAGAGGTGGCAAATGCAATATATACAAAATGATTGACATCTGTGGTAAATATGTTTTAACTGAATTTTAGCTTTTTTACTATTACAATGAAAAAATAGGAAAACCTGGTCTTTAATTGAAGTCAATTTAGTCTGACTAATAAAAAAAATCCAATCAACCGGTACTGTGACAAACCTGTCTGGACGAGAACCCAAGTTTTATTTTGCCCCAAAATAAAGGATCACTTTTGGATAGTTACAGGAAAAAGTAGCCTTTTGGTATCACAAAGTCTGCCAAACTACCATGTAGTGCCACCTCCATGCCAACGGATTGTTAACGCTTTCCTGTCTTCAAACCACAAAAGGTTTGTTAAACGGTACTGGATCTTTGACCGATATTTTCAGTGGTCAGATGAACATGCGTTGTGTTCATAAATAACATAAATGTGCTGGAGGATCTGTGATTTTTGTGTGATTGTTTTCCCTAAACTCCCTGGGAACGTCGATAGGATGCATGGCGTTCTGAAATATCAGGGCGTTATATAGATCAGAATCCACCAAGAAACTAAAAATGGGTTTTTATGTTTGGATCTTCAGCAGGACTATGAGAAACCTCCATCTTTTAGTGCAATAAACATTTTAGTCCTCTGGGACTGCTTTGTATCTCCAACCTTAGATGATCTTATAGGAGAAGATAAAGTGCCGTTTTATTGGGGCAGGATGTACTTAAAAGCAGGGGCACAGAAATTATGGAGACACCTTCTCTGATTGTATCTACATGTTTCTTTTTCTCTCTCTGCAGCTGGAGCGCTAAGCTGTATCTGACCCCGAGTAATATTGTCCTGCTGACAGCCATCGCGCTGATCGGTGTGTGCGTTTTCATCCTGGTTATTATCGGCATCCTGCACTGGCAGGAGAAGGTGAGATCTGTTCCTCGCTCACCAGTTTCCTTCTCCACCATTGTTTACACCAATTCATCTTCTTGGTCTGCTCATATCTCTGAACGCACACCTGCTTCATTCTGTTCCCTGTCCCCCTTTAACACGGCGTGTGTGTGTGTGTGTGTGTGTGTGTGTGTGTGTGTGTGTGTGTGTGTGTGTGTGTGTGTGTGTGTGTGAGAGAGAGGGAGAGAAGGGAGAATGTGTCAGGCTGTACAGCAGCTGAATCAGAGTGGGTCAATCATTAACTCTCTCTTAATAGCGAATCACACACACCACGTACGCAGTGTGTGTGTGCCCAGACATTGACATTGGCTCTGTGTGTGTGTGTGTGTGTGTGTGTGTGTGTGTGTGTGTGTGTGTGTGTGTGTGTGTGCTTGAGAAGGGACGTGTTTAACTGCACATTCTGTCCTTAAAGTGACATAAGACGTTAACAGAGTCCGGCTATCGGACATCCAGCTGCCGTGTTTTTCACTAAGCCGAGCTCCAGGCCCGGAATGACCCGTGGTGACCCGTGGTGACCCGGGTTGGGGTTTGGGTAGCCGCTCTTTTTGGGGTCCCTGTAGCCGTGCAGGTGAAGATCTTCCGTTACGAGCCCGAAAGCTCAGGTGTGAAAAAGCTCCGCAGTCCCAGCGTCTGATTCCACTGCCAGGCTTCAGCTCTCAGAGAGAGAGAGAGAGAGAGAGAGAGAGGAAACTAATTAAAGGCTAATTAAAGGCTCTGCTTTAGCCGATTAGGCTCGGTGTAATCACTCCGCTTCCTCGTTGTGTTTCTGGAGGGACCTGGTATCGTTGCTGCTGCTAAACTCGGCGGTTTCGCTTGATTTCTGATTAAATGAATGCTAGATTCAGTCAGATGATCCGCTCTCACACCATGTTCAACTTTATAAGCTAACAAATATATAAGCTAACAGCTAAGCCCGGACTTTCTCTTTCTCTCCGTTATTAGGAGGAATATTATTTTGTTATTATTCCATTTTTAAAAATCAGGAATATTGTTATTAGTAATAGCAGCAATTAGGATTATTTTAATTGTTATTATTAGTTGTAGTACTGATATTATTTTATTTCAATATGTTCAGTAATAATAATAATAATAATAATAATAATAATAATAATAGTTAGGAGTAGTAATATCATTTGAACTTTAGATATTTTAATATTTTTATTGCTTTATTAGTTTTTTAATTACTATTATTCCCCCCCCCTTTTTTCTAGTAGTAGTGATTTGGAAAATCTTCTTTTAATTTTAGTGTCATTTTTATTATTAGTAGTAAAAGTGATACGATTTTATTTTAAATGATCGTTATCATTAGTAATAGTCATAGGATTGTATTATAATATTTTAGTTATAATTATTAATATTTGTAGCACTGAGATTATTTTAATATTTTGGTTTTTAGCTGGGTTTTTTTTTTAATTAATAGTAGTAGTGAGGTTCTATTTTTACTATTATTGTATGTTATAAAAGTACTATATTATTAATAATTATACTATATTGTATACTTTATTATTATTATTATTATTATTATTATTAATATTATTATAAGTGGTAGTAATATTGATTGATGATCATTTTAGTTTACGATTTTAATTATTTAATAATTAATAGTAGTCGAGATATTCTATTTTAACATTATTGTTTTATTATTATTATTGTTAGTATTTATATGTTGTTGAATATTATAATAATTATTATTATTATGATTATAAGTGGTAGTAATATTGATTAATTTTATTGTATGATTTTAATGATTAGTAATAGTGATATGATTTGATTATAATAATATATAATAAAATAGAATTGGTATTAGTAGTGGTACTGAAATTATTTTAATATTATTTTATTGTTTAAAATAATTTTAATGTTTTTGTTCATTAACATTAGTAAAGATTCTATTTTAACATGATAGTTTTATTATTAATATTTTATAAATTATAATAATATACTGTTGAATTTTATGATAACGTATAATTATAATAATTATTAGCACTATTAATATTTGTTATTATTAGTGGTAGTAGCAGTGATTATGATTTTATTTTATGATTTTTAATAATAATAAGCATTCTTATTATTATTATAGTTATTTGTAGCACTAGTAAGTTTTACATTAAGTCGTTCTAATTCCGGTTTAAACGACTGTTTGTCGTTACTGATCGTTAAATGAATCTCTGTAATCTAATTATTCGTCTCTCTTTAATTTAGGAGTTCTGAAGGACTACCTGAGGGAGTTACCTCATCCTCTGATCTCGAAGCCTCTGTACGAGGCGGTTCTGGACGCCATGGCTAAGCGGCCGCTCGTTATCGGGACCAGCGGCTGTGAGAACGATCGGGCCGACGCGGAACACGCTACGGGTCTGCTCGAGACCCTGCCCGAGGTCGAGAGGGTACGAGACGAGACGAGACGAGACGAGACGAGATTTTTGGTTTTGATGTCTAGCGTCGGCTGACTTCTCCTGTGCTTCTTGCTCTGCCAGGCGACTCTGAGGAGACTTCTGGACCATCTGAAGCGTGTGGCGTCCCATCACGAGGTGAACAAGATGACCTGCCAGAACCTGGCCGTGTGTTTCGGGCCGGTGCTGCTCAGTCAGAGGCAGGACGCGTCGGGTCTGGCTAACCGGGTCTTCGTGGACTCGGAGGAGCTGGCCAGCGCTTTGCATTTCAAAAAGCACATCGAGGTCCTGCACTACCTGCTGCAGCTCTGGCCCGGTAAGGAACACTGGAATGTTTGAGGAGGATTTTATAGACGCCTTTACAGTTTCAGGTTTAATGGAATCATAAAGATCATTCCTGGACGAACTGAGGATGTAACGAACGGGGTCGTATTAAAAACAAACAAACAAACAAACAAAAAAAAACCCTACATCTCAGCTCAGGTTTTATCTCTAGACTCTGGGCTGTGGTCTGAAGCTTTGATCCTCCCGTGGTTCCTCAGCTTCCTGAACATAGAGCGTTGAGATCTGGTTCCATATGTGGGATCAAACTTCTTCCTCGCCGTGTGGGGGAATGTAAGCCGAACCCAAAGCCCCCGGATGGGCGCTCCACGCCAGGCTAAGCTATCCGTCACCCGCCGCGGTCACAACATCTGCGTCACCCCTGATCGATTTGGTGCTGCCCCTAGGGGTGGGGTTCAGGAGCTCTGGGCAGGACACCAGTCCATCACAGGGCATGAACGCAGGAGCTCTGTTTCTCACAGTTCTCGTTTAGCTTAATGAATGTCCTATGGGAGGAAACGTATACGGACACGGGGAGAACATGCTCAACTCCAGGCCCCTAAAGGGGGGGGGGGGGCGGCAGCGCCAACCACCGCGCCAGGCCTCATTATTAGCCGTGTTAATAATAGCAGTTCTGATAAAGCTACTAACTGATACTAAGAGCCTCTTTCGCTTCTTGCTTCTTTATAGTTCTTAGAACCGTTGGATAAATCGCGTGTTCGCACCGCAGGAACTGTTTATAGGGACTTTTTTTTTTTTTTTTTTTTAAATTTTTTTAAGCTCTTGCTAAAAAGAGTAGGGTCCTTCCTAATTTAGTCTCTAGAACCTTTTGGTGTGGTATGAATGCATGTTGGGGGTTAATTTTCGGGAGTATACCCACATGGACGTGGGGAGAACATGCCAATTCCACACCGAGTCCCAGTTCGGGAAGGAACGGGTGCTAACCGGGCCACTCCTGTTACTGCTGGCGTGAAATAAACACACGTCCATGTGGCAGTGCTATATAAAGCCGCCGTCTCTGGACTCACACACACACACACACACACACACACACACACACACACACACACACACACACTTCCAGCAGGGAAGAATGCAATAAGCCTAGACTATAATTACACACATTCCTGACCTAACCTTTAGCCCTGCTCTTACCCGCTACGCCTTGAATCGTTTCTAAACGCCAGGTTTGACTAAAGTCCTCCTCCCAGAGGGCTGTGTTCCGGGACAGGCCCGGGACTGTGGGCGGGCGGGCGGGCGGGCATGAAGTGGCCTTGTGTGCTGTGTTTGTGTTAGAACGTAGGTGTGTAATTTAGTGTGTTAGTACATTTCAGAGGATGTGGACAGTCTGGGTTCCAGCAGATGGACCTCTTTACTCTCGGAGGGTGGGGGCTATTTTTAGGTCGTGTGCGCACGTGGGTGCTAAGAGTCCCAGCCTCGAGGCTCCTCCCATAACCCTGGTGAGGCCTTTTTACAACCGGCAGAGCTCACTCCTTATAGAACCAGAGTTCCTGAGATTCATCAGGATGCTGGGTTTAGTTCCTGTTTTTAGTTCCTGGGTATTAGCAGGATGCTGGGTTTAGTTCCTGTTTTTAGTTCCTGGGTATTAGCAGGATTCTGGGTTTAGTTCCTGTTTTAAGTTCCTGGGTTTTAGCCGGATGTAAGTTTAGTTCCTGAGTTTTATCAGGATTCTGTGTTTAGTTCCTGGGTTTAGTTCCTGGGTTTATCAGGATTCTGTGTTTAGTTCCTGGGTTTTATCAGGATGCTGAATTTAGTTCCTGGGTTTTATCAGGATTCTGTGTTAAGTTCCTGGGTTTTATCAGGATGCTGGGTTTAGTTCCTGGGTTTAGTTCCTGTGTTTATCAGGATTCTGTGTTTAGTTCCTGGGTTTTATCAGGATTCTGGGTTTAGTTCCTGTGTTTAGTTCCTAGTTCCAGTGGGTTCTTTTAGAAGCTTCTAACAAAATGTTCAGTGATTTTTAAAATGGGGAACAAAAGAAAATATTTCGGTAGAGTAACATGATGACCTCCTGTATTGCCCGGGGCAGGTTCCTGGTTCCTCAGGGTGGGCGTCAGGATCCCGGTATAAGCATAGACGGGCCAGTAGGGGTCATGACCGCCCTCCACCTGTATTTGGCCGTAAGTCCAAATTTCTAAACTGCCTCTTTTGTTCTCTTCATGTCAGTTGTGAACGTGCAGGGTAAACCGTCATCCCCGGCCCCCGACCCCCCGGCCCCCGACCCCCCGGCCCCTGTGAGGAGAAGAAAAGAACGCCCTCAGGTGCTGAACCTCGGCGACGCCGAGCTAGCCGGGGTCCTGCGTCCCCGCGCCGGACGCCTGGACAGCCCGAGCAACCGTTACGCCGGAGACTGGAGCGACTGCAGAGAGACGTACCTCCGGCAGCAGGGCGGCGACGAGGCGGATTACGCCGACGTGCCCAGCGAGGACGGAGACGAGAAGGACAAAGAGGGCGTGGACGTGATGAAGGAGCGGGAGGCGGAGGAGGTGACGGGAGCAGCGGACGACGTGCAGCTGGAGGTGGAGAAGGTTCGAGAGGAGGACCGAGTAGCGGACGTGAACATCGCGGTGGTGGTCGAGGCGCCGACGCCGACGGCCTACGATTACGAGCGCAGGTCCAGGGAGCACACGTACCAGGCCTTCATGAAGATTCAGGAGATCAGCCCAGTGCTGAGCCACCGGGTGAACCTGCGGGACCTCCAGGAGAGCATCGACGCGCTCATCGGCAACCTGGAGCGAGAGCTGAACAAGAACAAACTGAACGTCGGCTACTGACCCGTCGAAACGGGGCACTTCCCTCCCACGCCCACTCGACGTGACATTCCAGACCTTTTCTATGAGGCTCCTCCCGTTCGTCTCTGGGCGTTGACTCAGGGGAGCACGAAGGGGTGCGTGAGGTGCCTTCATCGGGCTGTGGAGAGGTTTTGTTTGTAAATCTGTCTGTTGTGAAACAATGCACTTACTAAAGAGTCGGGAGATCAGGGCAGTGAGACGAGTTGTAAAAAACGCCCATAATTAGATCCTCATCACTAACTTTTCTTTTTTTAAAAAAAAAAAAAAACTCTTTCCACAAGGCACAGCCAGGACTGGAACCCTGGCGTTGTGGACCTACGCTGAACCATTTCTAGCCGAAATAACTCAGACTTACATCAGGTTACAAACTCTAAACTCTTTAAACGAACCACTCGGACCTGTTACTGTGTTTTAGCTGCTCTGCTGATCGGACAGTAATCAGTTCGCCTCAAAGCCGTTACAGATCAGACGTGATGTTTCTCCTGGCCAATCGGCATCGCTTCTGCCCCTGAGGGAGCGGCTCCTGTATTTTCAGCCTGTCCTACCGTCGGGCCGTTTTATGTCCTCGAAATATTCCTTACCCAGGGCGGGGCGGCACGTCCTCTCCGTGTCTGCGTGGGTTTACTCCGAGTACTCCGTTTTCCTCCCTCAGTCCAAAGACATGCGTGTTAGGTAAATTGGTGTCTCTAAAATGGCCCTTAGTTCCTCTCCGTGTCTGGGTGGGTTTACTCCGGGTACTCAGTTTTCCTCCCTCAGTCCAAAGACATGCGTGTTAGGTTAATTGGTGTCTCTAAAATGGCCCTTAGTTCCTCTTTGTGTCTGGGTGGGTTTACTCCGGGTACTCCGGTTTCCTCCCTCAGTCCAAATACATTCGCGTTAGGTTAATCGGTGTCTCTAAAGTGGCCTTAGTGTGTGCGCGCCCCACGCTGGATTGGACAGGATTGCTTTTTTTCCCAAAATCACACGGATGCTTTTTTTTTTTGAGTCTTTTTTGTTGCGAAAACATTTTCGTCAAATTTCCCAGGCCGATCAGAGGCCCGAGTCCCCGTTTGCTGTGTAGCGGCTTTGCGGCGATACAAACTGCACGTGGCTTATTGCGTTACTTTGCTATTTATGCAGCGATTTAAACGTAGAGATGTTTTATTCGGAGTCTAGTGAAGCGGCACTAGTCCTACTAAAGTGTACTGATAATTAGTCCTGATAACATATCAGAATATCAGACGGCCTATTTATTCCCCTACTAACGAATCGTCGTTTTTATTTAACGCTAACGAGCAGGTGGAAAGTCACGCAGCTGGTTGTGTGTCGGTGCCGTTCGGTACGTGTTCTCCGCAGTCCAGGGAAACGAACCTGTCAGTATTTATCAGATACCTGTGTGTGTGTGTGTGTGTGTGTGTGTGTGTGTGTGTGTGTGTGTGTGTGTGTGTGTGTGTGTGTGTGAGAGTGTGT
>JAUZST010012760.1:0-11302 GCA_034779995.1 Parotocinclus haroldoi
AGGATTTGTTTCGGTACTTTAGGATTTGGTCCGAATAAGCGGCTGGTCCCATTAACCGGTGGTCCAATTAACCGGATCCGACTGTACATCTTTCATATCTTACTTTTTTTGCTAGCATTTTATTATTTCAGTGTCCTTCTTTTCCTGTATTATAATGTGGTCTCTGGTTCCAATCAATACATTGCACATGAATGTAGATTAAAAGTGGATCATCAAGTTGTTGGTTGATCTTTGAGTACAGTGAAGAACATACAGAAAGTATGTAAGTTTTTGTTTCAAATGGGACAGAAATAGGGTGTGACATGCTGGAAAATTGTGCTATTATATAGAACAATAGATATAACACAGAAATAGCTATGCATCCAGTGTGTGTCGTGTTGGATTATTGAGAGACCCTAGTGGAATCCTTACTGGACAGTTTTGGTGCAGTTATTTAGGCTAGTTGCAGCTCAATGGTTAGATTAACCTTTTCCTTCAGTCCTTCCTTCATTCATTTGTTCATTTTCATGTCCGCTAACCAGCAGCACATTGCGCAAGGCGGGAGCGAACATAAACAGGGTACCAATTACTGACAGGGCACTCGTTCAGATTGGGACAATTTAGAGATTGTTGACATAATGCATGTCTATAAATTTACATTTACAGCATGTAGCAGGTGCCTTTATCCAGAGCGACTTTTAAAAGTGCTTTATATACTTTCTAGTAGACCAAACCTCGTGTTGCCACAAAATAAGCTATAGCTTATTGGTAGAAGACAATCCAACCAGAACCTGCTAGGAGCTGATGTAGGTAAAATCAACAAACACAAGATGGTTCTTCTTTCATTTTATTTGGTCTTACTTAAGTGCTGCGTAAAGAGTTGCTGTTTGAAGACAGCAAGAGACTCAACCATTCTGAAATTCAGTTTAGGTTCATTCCACCACCTGCGTGCCAGAACAGAGATGAGTCTTGATGACTGTTTTCTTTTCATCCTTCCTTTTATGTCTTTGAATATACCAGGAAACCTGTGCAGTCATGGGGAGAACATGCAAACTCCACACAGACAGATCCTGAACTAGAACAGTAAACTAGAAATCTCTGTGGCTGTGAGATAAAAGTGCTAACTATGCCAGTAATTCTATTATTATTATTATTACTTCTCTTTCTTAAAAAAAACTTTTTAACTATATGTTTCCTGTTCAGGGTTGTGGGGGTTCATGGGACTAAAGTCCACAGCAGGGTTAAAGTACGTTTGTCAAATAATTAAACATTATTATTTAACTTGATTGATTATCCGATTTGCCCCTAAAGGAAGAGGTTTTCATTAAAATAGCGCTACACAGCCATAATCAATAACTTGAAATATTTCATAATTCAGTACCATAACTATCATCTTATTTTGTTTGCAACATGTCATTGAGCCTTCTCTGATGGAGGGCTGCCAAAACGTGTCATTCAGCATTAAAAAACACAATATTAATTACTAGAGCAACGTCGGTTAAATGCTACATTTTATAATTTCCGAAGTAGTTACATTATATAGAAATAGAAAGCTGTTATACTGTGTGCCGTGTGATGGAATCTACTGGAATGAGCAATGCCTATAATTATGTTTCCAAATTCATCACCATACACACAAGTTAATAATACTGATGCTATTATGTAAAAAGTAATTGACAGTGATTTGGGATACAGCCCATAACTTTACAGGAAAAAGCAGCAAATGTGATTGGGCATTATCATATTATCAGCATAAAAATCTTATCAAGACAACCCTAAATACACATTATGCATATGTTTCAGAAATAGGAACTTTAGTTAGCATTTTAACTAATATTCTGTTACTAATAATGGCTGGAGATGTCCATATTGTAATACTGAAATAATAAGTTTAAAAAATATTGGTAATTGAAAAAATATGATATATATAGGAGAACATTTGAATGTTCACATACACAACAACAACCAATAAAACTTGTTTTCTCATTGAACCACTTATTTTTGGTTCTTTCAACTGTTGTTATTTTTCTCAGAAACTAAACACCAATAAAAAGAGCATTTTTTTTTTTTTGCTCAAGTTCACTCACCCCCACCCTTTCTCCCTCTTTGTCATCTCTCTGGGCGGATTCCCAGCTGACCGTGTTTGTCATGGTAACAGGCAGCAAGGCAACAGGCCCAGCCACTTGCACTTCCTGATTGAGTGGAAATGCCTGGCAGAAGTGCGCTTGCGCACCACTTACTTGTGTGTGTGTTTGTGCGTATGTGTGTGTAAGCACATAGACAGGGCTAGGGTGTGTGAAGCTGTCAGCCTGGATTAGGTTCAAGCACACTGCAATGCTGCCTAATGCTACTGGGCTTCACTTTATGGTAATGAGGAGAGGCCTCGAGAACAGGCTTCTTTCTCTTTCACTCGTCGCATCTCTGTCTTTATTTTCCCCGTATTCAGTCTTTCCTCTAGCATTGCAAGTTCATATTCTCCCTCCCCTAGTCCCTCCTTATCATTGTGCTTCTGAATGGATTAACAGTTTTTATGCTTGTTTTTTTTCTGTTTATTAAAGGGATTTATTCAGTTACACAATTAAAATGTGCACACTAGCGCATTTCATTTCACCCTCTTACCATTGTGATTGAATGCTATAAACCTCTTGCATCAGCTCGAGGAGTTCGAACCAGCAAGAGAGTCAAGCTTGGCACTGGAGTAGTAGGAGTGAGACTTCTTGCTGTAGCTATAATTTTGCATTAGTATGATGATATGTGCCTGATTGTTTTGGTATTGTAGTATTAATCTTAAAATTAAAGACAGCATTTTAAAAATGTACTACATTCCTTATAACCTTAACTACAGTGATAGTATTCTATAGAATACGATTCAAACATGGACATTTTAATAACATAAATTTATTTCCAGAGGTCAAACTGTATAACTATATTAATCTTTGTTTATTCAGTTGTACTACACTTTTGTCAGCTTCAGCTTTTACATGTTAAACTGAGTTAAACTGAATTGCAGATCGCTTCCCATTTACGCAGCCGATCACAAAGGTGATCAATGAGTGCATATACATTCAGTTAATAATCTGATCATCGTCAGATTTCTGCGGTTATCTGATTATTCAAGTGGTCATGTAAACAGTATACTTCAATCTAGAATTCTCGTAATCTAGAAAATAAAAAATTAAGAAACATGATCAAACTAGAGATTTTATTCTAGTAATAGGATTAGTCATATCATATATATATAACAATTACCCGAGTTCACTTGATTTTTTAACTGTGCATGTACTCATGCCTAACCCAACATGGTTGCCAGGTCCTCCAATTCTAAACCCTTGGTTTTATTCTGCCTATTTTTCAATAGGCTGTGATGTTTTTTTGTTCTCAAACACGCCACAAAATGAAATGCAGCGAAACGGCCATGGAACACTTTGTGGAGACTCTGAAACAGTAGATACTTGAGAAAATGAAGAATCTGATTATTTAATATAAGAGTCCGAAGTTTATGTCACATATTTCTGTGAAATATGGCTGGTTGCAAAGTAAAAATCAGATTGTTGCAAGGGTCATGTATACTGCTCACAAAAAAGTCATTTTGTATCATTTCAGTGTAAATCTGGAGGTTTCCCATTATCTGATCATACAAATGCATGTATATTAGTTGATCTGATTACTGACCATTTTCTGACTGATTTTCTGCGTGTATCTGATTATTATATTCATGTAAACGCACTCAGTGACTGGAAGGACTGGTCACTAATAGAGTGAGTTACCTGGGTTCAAACTCTGCTGTCAGGTTGGTATGGTCTGTTGTAATCTTAAGGTCCTAGGTCTGGATGGCTCTGTGATTAATTCTTACTTAAATGTGTGCCTTATTCTCTCTATCTTCCTCTCTCTCCCTCTCTTTCTCTGTCTCTCTCTCTCTGTGTCTCTTTCTCTCTTTCTCTCTCAGTATCTCTCTCTCACGTTTACTCTCTTCCTGTCTTTCTCTTTCTCTCTCAGTATCTCTCTCTCACTTCTCTCTCTTCCTCTCTCTCAGGGTGACTGTTTCTCAAACTACATATACTGTAGTGTACTACATAGCACATTTACTTTGTACACCACCACTAGTGCTATTACTAAATTAAACGTGCTGCTGTATTTAATATGGTAATATGGAAGCAGAGACAATCTTTGTGTAGATATGTTGAAACAGCCAAATTAAACACACGTTATGGTGCTATTCAGGAAAAAACCCAAATAAACCCACGGTTTACAAATTACTACTTTCAAAAAAAGAGCATTAATAGGCCTCGTTAACTGTGCATCTGTGCACCAGTCGTACTAAACAAGACACAGAAACACAAAACTGATTGTGTGCCTAAAATTAAGCAGGTGCTCTGGTCTAAATGTTGCTTGTGATTATAGAGACAGATTGAATATTGCATAGTGTGAGCACAGCTTTAAGCACAGTGTAGCATCGAGGCTAAGATTGCTAATGAATAAGGAAAATCTTGCATTCATTGGGCAAAGTGCATGCTTATATTATTACATGTGCCATAAAGCATATGCCATAGTTACATAATATCAAATGGACGTGATATGTAAAACATAAGAAAACAAAGCATGTGTAAAACTGATAAACAAGGTTTAAATAGGTACAGGAACAGCTCTGAGGTTATAATGACTTCCACAGCACAGTTTTGGGTTCCTCTGTTCAAGCATGAAGTAATTCAGATGATAATTGAATGTATATATTTCTCTCTTAATGCAGAGGTATTTTGCATTTATTTGTCGGTCTGCTTATGTTAATTTGATAGCGGCATTCAAAACTGATTGGTTTATAAAGGCAGTAAGGTGGCTATTAATGTATGCAGCCCACATGCTTTTGGATATGAATGATTTCCAAATAAATAAAAGGCCACTGATCAATAACCACTGACAAAAGAGTTTTACTTAGAAAAAAACTATGAATTGAAATACTTATGTCTCCATTTTTTAAATTCAGTTTGCACTGTGCCTATCTGGTAAACCTCTATACTCGTCCTATTAAAATGTGCCTTCTAGCTTCAGTCCAAAAGTAAAACAAGTTTTGGGTAACAAACCTTTATTTACATTTAACATAATATACTTATAAAATCGACAGTTTTTGGAGGGGTCTGGTAAATCAGCATAAGTTTGACAGCACTCTTTAAGCAAGCTTATTGAAATTAATGGAGTATGCCGAGATCATCATCATACCGCAATATATTTGCATTGTTTCACTCTGTGCCTGTCCCCTATTCTTTCTCTCTCCCCAGCAGTTCTTTGTGTCTCTCTCTGACTCTTACCTCCCTCTCCGCAGCACTGTGGTAACTAACTGTACTGTGACAACATGGCGGTCCCTGACAAGGGTTATAAATCTTAAGTATGAGTGTGCTGGTACAGTAGCTGTTACCCAACATGGGAAATGAGAGCAACGGTCTTGCTGCTCCTCTCTTTTGGCCAACACACTGTTCTACAGACCTTTTTCCGTCTCTCTTTCTATAGGTTGTTCACGGTGACATGCGCTGAATTGTCTTATGACACGCTCGCACTGAGCACATGCTAAAATTCTGACACACACTTGCCTCCCTCTCATAGCAGCAGGGCTCAGGAAGCAGTAGTCAGAACAGGATTCCTGTAATCATTCCTATTTCTGTTCCTCTCGCAGTAGGCAGTGAAAAGTGTGAATTCTTCTGTATGGTGATTAATGGTTTGAGTGATTCATAGCAGTTTGTATCGCTTTGGAGTCCTTTCCCCATGTTATGTTACCTTATCTGTTCGGCACAGTTGTAACATGAGTCGCTGTGTGCTCTTTCTTCTCTGCGGCTGCCGTACAGATATTGTAGTGACTCTCACCCCAGTGGAGGCTCAGAATGCTAATATGATGACAGCTTGCGGGCCAATGTCATGGCAACAAAGCTACAATCTGGTAACAGAAATGGTCTTTTCTTTTAACATAAGTCTACTTGTTGATACCCAAGCCAGTTGCTGTTTGGTTTGGGTGTTTGTTTTATTGGTTGTACATTTTGTCTAACATACCATATTCCAGTTCAGTGACATTATTTAGGGTGAAATAAGTTTAGGTTTGTGTACTTAACAAGTTTTGCATATCATCTCATCAACCTAACACTATGTGCTTCCTGTCAAAGGAGCATTTCTGTTCTGTGCTATTTCGTCTTTGAGTTTCATGGATCGATCTTGTTAAGTTTTATAAATCATTAACGGTCATCGTTGCCATTTTAACATCTTTATTATGGATGATAAAACAATGACATCTTTTATATATTGTTAGATATTCTGTTGGGTTAGATATTCTTTAAAGTAATGGATGTGTTTTGGAATCTGTATTTAAAAATGTATGTACTTTACTTTGTACTAAATAACATTCATAATATTGCAAGCCCAGAGATGAGCAGTACGGGAGGAGAGTTCAGCTCCGCATCTGATGTTTTCTCTTTGTTTTCTGCTCCAGATATATGTTGGGTAAAGGAGCAAAACGAAAGCTGGATGAGGATGACGAGGGCGTGGAAGGCAAAGCGCTGGCGACAGCTGACGGCCTCTCGAAGGTCTCATACACACTGCAGAGGCAGACCATCTTCAACATCTCATTGATGAAGCTGTACAGTCAGCGGGCACTGACCGAACCCAGCCTGGAGAAGCGCGTGCTTATCAACAATATGCTGCGGCGCATTCAGGATGAGCTAAAGCAGGAGGGCAGTCTTCGGCCGCTCTTCTTCCCCCCCTCTCCTCCTCCGGAACACTCCATGGACGAAGGCTTTCGTGAGGCTCAGCCTGCTTTTGGAATGCTCTCAGTGGTTGCTACGCCCCCTGTGTTGTCCCAACCATCTCCTGTGTTAGCCGAGCAGCCCCCGGCACCCTCCCTGTCCCTGGCTTTGGGTGACCCCACACCACTGGACGCTTGCCTCACTCCAGCGTCTTTGCTGGAAGAGGACAGTGCTGTGTTTTGCACTTCTTCCCCTTCACTTAATCGTTCTCCATCCAGAATCCGCCTCACCACAGCCACTGACAGTTTCTCATCTGCCTTGGAAGAAATTGAGGAACTCTGTCCATCATCTGCAGAAACAGGACCTATCACTACCTCCTACTCCTCACTCCCACTACCCCTGCCTTTGCCCCTGCAGCCTACCAATCATCCCACCTCAGCACCAAACTCCAAAAACTTCAGCAAATCGAACAGCCCAAAGCCAGAGGGGTCAAGTCCAGTGGCTGCCGAACGCCAGGCACCAGGTACAGCTGGTCCACCAGCTACTGAGCCCAGAGTAATGGATACACTCCCTCCAAGTAGCTTGGACATGAGCACTTCACCCTCCGCCTCTTCCTCAGGCTTTCTCACAGATCTGGCCCTGGACGATATCCTCTTTGCCGATATCGACACATCCATGTATGACTTTGACCCCTGCACATCAGCTACTGGGTCCTCTACAGCTAAACTATCTCCTGTGGTAACAGCTGATGACCTAATCAAAACTTTGTCCCCTAACCAGCCTTTTAAAATGGACCTCACAGAGCTGGACCACATCATGGAGGTTCTGGTAGGATCGTGACCACACTTAGGCAGGATGCAAAAATAATTTTTTAAAGACACAAAGTGTAAAAAAAAAACAAAAAACTGAAGACTGAGTATTTTGTACAGTTTTTTAAAAATATTTTTAAGGCAAGGCAATTGTAATACTCAGTGGTGATTTCACCCAGTACTACTTCTCAACACTGTGCATGCACTGTGCTCGCCTTTGCAAAAGCAAACATGAAGGAACACACTTGACTTCTGTCAGATACGAGTGCCTTCATCAACAATGACCACTTGGTAAATTCCTGTCCATCTGCTATTGTCTGTATTTTATTTATCAACTAAGAAGAGAAGGAGTAGCAGCCCTCTTTCCCTCCTCAACATACAGGTGCAAGAATGTGCTGCGGGTATATTTTTGTATGACTTTCATTTTCATTAAGCACAAGAATTTAAAAAGAGGAACTTGATTTTTGTGCTTGTTTAGTGTTATTGTTCTTATGCTGAAAGAAATATTTTAATGTGTCCGCTCCAGCTTAATCTCCCAAATGATTACCTACCTTTTAACCTCTGTGCCTATAATGCTGCCCTTCTTTGTTTTTCAGGCTTTTTAGCTGTTCATTTTCACACACATTTAAAGTAAAAATGACACTAATGAGAAATGAGGGTCTGTGTGTGTCTGCTCATGCAGTTTCATCAAATTGTCGAATCTTTCATCAAAGGCAGCCTCAAAGTTTTTCACAGCATCTTTCCTTTGCAATGTCTACTCACAGATGGTACGGTATACATATTATCGCATGCAGGATCGCATAATGACTGTACAACAAAAGCTGTAGATGTTTGTGCGAGTTAGGGTATTTTTCCCTCACTTTATTTATACCATTGCCTGACTGTACTGACAGTCCTGTCTTGCCACACTCAGCTGGGATTTCTTATACTGGTATTTTTCCAGTAGAGATGGTCATGAGAGGACAAGCGTATTATGGATGTCGAATTTACATTCTACATGCACAGCTATGGTTCTGGGACTGTATTGCAGAAATGTATCTGTTTAGTCATATTCTAAGTACTAATCAAGTCTGTGTTATCTAAACTTAGGAAATCCCATTTAATTGAGGATGGCAATTAACTGTCAAACCTGTTACCTAGTACATATGCATTTTCGTCCACATTAACACACCAGGGCGACTCTCCAATGTTGGTTGCAACTGTATGGCTAAATGTAGTATCATGGCCTGTGGAAACCAGAATTAATCAGCATTTTGGCTTGGAAACACAACTTTGTGTGGATCGGTCATCAATGTGTATGACGACTTAAGGCAATGCCAAAACACTGTCAAATTCTAACTTGTTATAACGTTTCTTTCATCTGAACAGACACAGTAACAGTGCTGGGGCTATTCTAAAGTATTTCATTCTTTAAGTTTGTTTACTTATCAATGAAGTTTAATATGTCATTTTATAGCTTCTGTTGGGCTGTGGGAAAAATAAAAATATGATACCTCAATATTTTCTGGGATTTTGTTGATAGCAGTAATTAGACGATAATTTGGCAGAGTATATCTTGGCTCTAATGTAGTCAAAACTTGTTTGAACAGGTTTTATACATATGGACACATGTTGGACACCCTTAGCTTCTGCCACACATGAAAGTGTCATTTCAGAGTTGAGAAGTTTCTGCAATACAGTCCCTAATTGCATTTATGTTTAGAACCTTTTACATCACCAGTGCTTATTCTATGGTTAAAAACCCTGTGCACGACAACAGGCAATGCATACCTTGAAAGCTTCTACAAGCCACTGTATGCAATCAGACTCAGTCTGGTTGATTTGTGTTTGCAGTTTGGTTCTGAACAATCATGTCACACGTCATGCCATGGGACCATTTCTCATATCAGCTGCTTAGTATTATAGGCCTGTTCCCTGGAGAATACTGGTGACTTCCTGAAAAATATCATCTCCCATCACAGAGCATCTTTTTTTCATAGAACAGAATCACAGAGACATTATTAGGCAGTGAACTGTACTTCTGGGGTGAGATCAGAACTTTCTGTTTACAGAGAAGTCTTCAGTGGGAGTAATAGGTCACATCCTGTGCTGAAGAGATTATTTAAGAATTCTAAACGAACAGGACATATAAGAGCCAAGCGGGCAATATTATTCATTCGTAATTATAATTGCTGATTATTTTAAGTTTGGATTTGGAGTGATTTGTTGAATTATTTATTCTTCATTTCCAGTGTAAATATATTTATTTTGATGTGATTCTGCCATCTGGATTGTAATGTGTACAGAATGTATGGTAGGAATGTACTCTGCATATAGGAATGTATCATACTTAATGAATTGGGTTGAAAGCCATTTCTTTTCGTTCTGTTTCTTATATTATAATTTTGGGGTGGTGTTTGTGGCAGTCTAGGCCTACACTCCCTGCCCCTATTTAAATTTGAGTATTTGATGTCTGTGTATTTCATAGTGTGCAAGAGAATTGTTTGTGAAGCAATACTTTATTCTCCTCAAACTTTGGACGTTGGACTCCAGAGCTTATTTTTAATATTATCTATTTAACCCTCAATGCCAAAATGCATAACGAGCAGAACTGGAAGCTTTGTGACTCCGGTCACTAGTAGTTTAACATGGTGTCTCGCTGTCTTCACCCTGTACCCCAAGAAAACTATTTGGAAAAATAGAAGTAGATAGGTGATGTCTGAGAGAGAGAGAGAGACCGCCAGATGTTAGTGTGTTATAGGGTAAGGGTGGGTGGGGGTTACCTCCTCTGCTCAGTTAGAGAGGCTGTATTTTTCACAGACCTTTGAGCTGTGCCTTTTTCTATGCAATTACCAACATAATCATTTTGAGAAAAAAATGAACCCATTAACTAATGATCACTGTATTTGCAACACGGTTTGGACTGTAGAATATACAGTATATACAGACAGATGTCTATGAATTTGAAACAGTCTTACTTTTGTAGTTTTATATTATACAATAAAACTGTTCAAATGAATCAGAATTTGTCTGGGGGTTTTTTTGGTAATTGCACATTGCCACATATTCACTTGAAATGGATTTACAGCTGATTGCATGTGGTACTAATGTATTCCACAGGTCCTAGACTCCTTAGGCTACGCATTTCACTTTCTCCTTCTGAAAGCAAACATCGGGCATCAACAGTTGCCACCATTTTGTATTTGTGACTCATGAGCTGTTACTGCGAGCCTATTTCTAGCATCAGGGCCACACAGCTGTGGTGAGCAGAGACACTTTTAGTTCCCAGCTCATGTGTCTCGTTTGTGAGTGTGTGTGTGTGTGTGTGTATGTGTGCGTGTGTGAGAAGTGTAGGAAGGGGAAGCTGAACAGGAGTGTGGCCCAGTTGCCCATTCAGGGCAGTAAGAATGTTTTTCCCTTGCGTAGAGCCTGGGCTTTATGGGGAGGAGTGAGTCAGTCACGCAGCAACCATGGCAGCAGCACACAATTACTCATCATGTAGATCTCTTAAGCTGTTTCTTCTATGTTAGTGCGTTATCGAATGGTGTCATTTATTACATTAAAGTACTGTTTACAAAAAAATACATCCTATAATATACTGCTCACAGAATTAGGGGATATCTCAAAATTAAATATCCCAAAGTTAAATATCCCCTAATTTTTTGTGAGCAGTGTACTTAGGGCGGTCAATTATAGAGCTATAATATTTAGCACAGTTGGTTACACTAGTACACAATAACATCTGGTCCCATTTCTTTTAGCCAAGAACAGAAAGATGAGGCTGCACTAGATCTGCAAGAGTTGCATGATGCA
>JAUZST010012761.1:0-10000 GCA_034779995.1 Parotocinclus haroldoi
ACACACACACACACACACACACACACACACACACACACACACACACACACACACACACACACACACACGATCCATCTTGCAGTGACAATATAAAATCAGAAAAAAGGTGGAGCAGTATGAAAAATACAGTGTATTACATATTCTTTTATTTCCTTGCAGACAGTATAAACCCAAGATGTATCAGGTTTTTTTCTAATCAACTTAATTATCAATATAAATTCATTCCTGCATTTCAGGCCTGCAACACAATCCTAAAAGCATTGGGAGGGGGCAACTGAGAACTAGTGATTAAGTATAAAAAATAAATGAGATTACTTTGAGCAAAGGATGCCAAAAGGTGGTTATTTTAGGTACCTCAAAGAACGTTTCAATTATTGAATATAATTAAACAATTTAAGGAATCTGGAGGAATTTCAGTGCCTAAAGAGCAAAGGTGCCTAAACTGAAGATCTGTGATCTTTGATCCCCCCGACAGCAGTACATCAATAACTGTCAGTCGTCAATAGCTGATATAATCACGTGGGCAGGAGATTACTTTGGCAAACCTTTGTCAAGCACCACAATACAGAACAACACTCACAAATGCCACTTAAAACTTTACTGTGCAAAAAATAAAGTTTATGTTAACCATGTCCAGTAGTTTTTCATTTCATTATTTACTTCTTTGGGCATCTACATGTATGCCATTAAGCACACACCCCTTACCCAGAGCAACTTTAATCAATTAATACAAAATTAATACAGTCTTACAATCCAAGCAATTGTGGGTGAAGGGTTGCTTGCTCATACACCCAACTGTGGCAGAGGTGGGATTGTAACCCTGAGAGAGGGAGAGAGAGAGAGAAAGAGGATGGACCATCACACAGTGGAAACGCATTGTTCCAGATCTTGTGCTCTGTGCTCCGGACAAAAAAAAAAAAAAAAAAGATCCATCCAACTTGGTATCAGCAATACGTCCCGAAGCCAGGGCCTGTTATGGTAAGGGGCTGCATCAGTGTCCAGCATCAAAAGGACAAATGCATACTGACATATTTGAGCATCATATACAGCCTTTAATACATCTTTTCCAATGTTGTCTATGCATTTTTAAGCAATGATGCAAAATCACATGCAACACACATAACAGCTGTCTGTTTTTGGTGTCAAAATGTCTTTTCTTTGTTGTGAGAAGTAATGACAAACTTAACAAAGTGATAAATGCTGTGCTTCACATTGGATTATTTCTGATAATCATTACATCAACACATATCACTGTTATTGTAGCATTAATTCTGTATTAGTCCATTAGATCTAGAAATTCGTCATTTACCAGACCTGCATTGTTGTATTCATCCTATCATGTATAGTCCTATATTACTGCATCAGTCCTCTAATAGCTCTGAATAACTCCTGACGTATTCTTACTATGCAAGCTTTCTATTCCTTAATTAGTACTTTATTATCCCTCTATTTCTGCATTAGTCTCATATTAGTGTCTTAGTCTTATATAATCCTTCATTACTATATTGCAGGATTTATATTTGTGAATAATTCTATTCTAGTACTAGTTTAATATTAGTTCTGTATTATTCTGTATTTTAGCCTGTATTTTATTAGTCCCATATAAGCGTGGTAATAAAATACACTTATTTAATTTAGAATTAAGTGATATTGTACTACTAATAATAACAATAACACTAATAAATGCACAGTAGTACAGAAATAGTGCTACATTATCCACATATCTGCATTATTTGCATATTAATCTTCTAATACTGAGTTATAAATCAAAGTATCACCGGCCCCTTGGATTTTGCACATGTCCTAAAAGTGCTGTATATTGCATAATATTCCCGATGTTATTTGTCTAATCTTATTTAAGGGATTGTCCCGGGCATTTTAATAATCTGGTTCAATGCCTCCCACGTCGACGCTTCTGATTTAAGGACGAACGATGGCTCAGACCTATCATGTAAGAATCAGGTAGCGTGCTGAGGTTGGGAGTGGCCTTGAATTCCTGTCTCCCAAATCATAATGCAATATACACCCCCAAATACGCGAGTGTTTCCCATGAATAAGATAGGAGGTGCAGACTTTCAGTCTCATTTTAATTAGCAGTGACGTGCGACACGTCATTCTGTTTCCAGTACTGTTGTGAAATGCCCCGGGTTTGCCAATGTTCATTTGAAATGTTAGCAGACTGACAAGTCATGTCGGGAAAACATCTGTCTGCAGGTGTGTTATATTAAATGCTCCAACTCACATTATAAGTATCGTCTGCTAGTTACAGTGATTTTAATACTTTACTATATTAGTGTATAATAATAATACAGTAATAGATCTCCCAACACTGGTTTGCACTGGATTAACTCTAGCTTAATACAGAGAAATTCATATGACATCATTCATATTAGTATTCTACAGACTTATTTCCGTAAAGTCAAAGTCCTGTTAGCTTACCTCAGTGCTACTACTGTTGAGTACAAAATAATTATAATAAATACAGCAATTCCCTTCCATTGCAATGTTTATAAATCAGAGCTTTATGAACCATTTGGGTTTTGTCATAGCATCGTTACACTGTAATGGAAATCTCAATATCACCTTACATTCCATTTTCAAATATTATATCTCCCTCAATGTGGCACTATTTAGTTCTTATTGGATTGCTAATTGCTGGGCCATCCCTGTGTCTGTGTGGGTTTACTCCGGGTACTCCGGTTTCCACACACAGTCCATCTCCCAGCAGTTGTAGATTACACTGATTTTAACGAAATTATTCTTCATGTTAAAAGCCATCACCATTAAAACTTTAGTCGTACAGCTTCTAAGATTTATTAGGTGTTATTGTCACCTGGAGGCACCCCTATTCCTAGAACTTGAAAGACTTGAAAGGAAGGGGGAATTGTCTGGCTTGGTGACCACAGGGTCAATGTAAAGACCAAACATAGAACTGGAGTCAACGAAGACCATGACAGAAAACTGACATGGTCACTATGACAGGGGCTACACTATGCCCCTCAAATCAACAGACAAACCTTACAAAAAAGAGAAACACAGAACCAGGACTTTGGAATTTGGTATTAAGAATCAGGGACATCAGGGAAACGAGGATGCGACCCTGCAGGGACGAAGGGTTACCACACTCTTTTGGTCCCACAATTCCATGGATTAATGTCATGGTCCAACGATTCACGATTTGGTTCTTCTTCATCATCCCTATTGTCTCTAGTCTCTTTTCTACCTTGCCCCAATATATTAGTGGTTCCTGCAGAAGTGACTCATCTCATCTGGACACCCAAACACTTCCACTCCTCAAGATTTGCCTTAGTGACTACCAACAGTTACAGTTGAACTAATCCTCTTTTTATTCTCACACAGAATCCCAGCTTTCACTGAACCTATTTTTTCTTATATCTAATTACGGTTTGATTTTCTTTATATTAGTCTAGTCAGGAACTGTTAAGATCTTAATCCTGCTGTCCGGTCTCACCCAGAGAAGGATGGGCTGTCGTTCGATCTCTCATTGCTTCTTCCTTAAGTCTCCTTAGGAGCTTAAACCTCTGACACTTTCCTCTGATTTATTTGAGTTCTAGATTTGACTTGTTGTAAAGCTGTATTTTGTTCAAAATGCCACAAAAAGAAAAGTACTCACCCCAAAGGGAAATTTAGAGTATGCCAACTGGAGGTGAGAACTGATCTGGAGGTGAGTCCTGCTAGTACTAACTGTCCCATCCTACAAACTGGCCTATCATGTGTCATCCTTGCAGCTAAACTTCACGAGTAGGCATCTGCTACATGCTGTAAACAATCAGCAATCACTCAGGAACGTACAGTAGTGTGCATAAGCCTTTTTTTTCTTTGCAAGCTTTGACCCTGTACCCCTTTTGAATGGGTTTCTTGGCTGCTGCTCTTCCAACAAGACCATTTTTGATAAAGTTAGGAATCGTAAAGCTGCCAGATGCTGCTGTTGTGTAAGGGAAGGTCACACTTAATACTTGACACTGTAGCCTATAGAAGCTATTTTGTTCTTTTCAGTTTTTTTAATATTTTGTACACAGTTCCTGTATTTTCAGGTTGTATTCTAATAAACATGCTCATTAATAATTAAACAGTATATGGAAATTATACCATTACTAAACCTAACTTAGTGTTTCAGTAAGTGCTGCTATACGTCAGACATCGCTTAGGGCAGCATCTTTACAGGGGCAAGCACTTCTGAAATGGTGCAGTTTGTCTTAATACCTGTGGCTGTTAAATAATGATGTCCTATTCAGCATGACTGTTAGACCTTATTAGCACAACCAGACAATTGGGCCTTCTGTAATTACTACTGCAGGGCTTAGCTGATATAGAGTGTAATAAACCAGAGGCATCAGTTTTATTTTTATTAGGCGTAGACTTTGTGCTGCATCAGCTATACTGCAGATTCCATTGTGAGTTGGAAGCAGCTATACAGTATATATACTTAGTAGAATGGCAAAGTTGACCCCTGACATTGCAGAAGGTTAGTTTATTGTTATTCTGTTCTAGTCCTTTGGAATGGAGACTAAAGAACTGGAAAAAAAAACTGAATCAGAGAGGCTTAGCAATGGAAAGTTTTTGTTCATGGCTATATTTATGTTAGACTTTACGTTAAACAATCTCCTGGTAGCTTCTGTCACAGTGTTGAGTCAAAATAAAAGATTTAGCAAAAACTGCTTTGACTCAAGGACTTTGCAACAAACCAACACTTTTGTTTTCCGTTCCATGACTGGTAACCTTGATATTCATTTTTGATGCAAGTCAGAATCGGTCAATCTATCAATCAATGAAAGGAGTCGCTAAACAAGAACATCAGTAATCTAGTAACTTTACAACATGCTGCCTATCACTGGCATGGCTGTTCTTAGCACGGCAAGGAAAAAGCAAATAAAATAAAATGCTGCATTTCATTTACTTGACTTTTATTTTGATTGCAGACAGTATGAACCCAATATATTTTAAGCTTTTCTGGCCAACTTAATTTAATTTGTTAATAAAAAATCCAACACGTTCTAATAAAGGTTGGGACAGGGCAGTTTAAGGCTAGAAATTAGGTTAAAAAATGAAATAATATAATAAATATAATATATAGAATAAGTATTTCAAACAATTGATGACCCGGGATTGTAGTCATGATTTGGTACAAAGGCAGCATCCACAAAAGGCTGATTCTTTGACATGCAAAGGGGCTAGATGATCAACAATGTGTGAGAAACATGTATAAGGAGGTGCCCAAAATCAGTGCTTACCCTCTCTTCTCATATAGCATATTACCATTGTTCTTATGTGATGCATTATTTAGTTGTGTAATTGTGGATGGTTTTTTTCTGGGTCATCTTAATGAACATCTCAAACATGCAATTCCTGAGAACAAGCTATGCCAGTCATGTAAGTTAATGGCAAAACATTCAGGTATCTTTGGTGTCTGGCATCCTTTACATGTGCCAAGTATCTTTTATATAATAATTGGCTGAATCAAGCAAAAGTACTATTAGCTAGGCTTTTAAACAAAGAATTACAATAAAATTTACAATAAGTGCCATCCAGTATATAACAGCGATATATCTAACATGCAGTTCCACTGAGAATGAGAGCAATTGGAAGTAGGCGAATGGTTTAGAGTAACATACTAAGTAAAGTAACATAAATATAAATGTAAAGGATTTAAAAATAGAACGTGTAAATTAGACCGTATGGATGAAATCCAACACAAATATTCGGTCATATAAATAAATAACAAAGAAATCATATTTTGAATTTCTGCTCATGCGATTTTTTCTTACATTTCTCTCGTCAACGTCATTCATTTTTGAAAATGATTCTAATGATATTGCATGGTTAAATTACAAAACGGAAAATATGTAAATAGCCAAAATAGCCGAAGATTTTACACTGTTTTACAGTTTCCATGGACAGTGAACTCATTTGAACTTATTGTGAGAGCTTCGTATGATCTGTCTAGGGAAATGCGGAGCGGTAATTCAAAAGAAAACGTTTAATATACAGATACTACAGTTTATGAGCATTCCAGATGTTACACTAATTCATTTATTTACTGTGTATGGTAGCCCCCAATCTCAGCAGCAGATTCACTATGCTTTCCATCATCATCATCACCTGTTTATCGGTCTGCTCACTACCAGGTGTTGTGATTTCTCACCATTTGTCTGGGTGGATTCTAACAATGTGAAATATGTGAGGAGACCTGCCTGCTAGCCAGCATGTCACATGCCTGGCGTGACTGCAGTAGTAAATGCAGGTGTGTCCAGGTGGGGCATCTCGGTGCATAACTGAGATCAGAAGTCTGATTCATCTTGTGAAGAAATGTCTGACACTTTCTCACACACACGCTGGTGATAGGCTGGTGCACCCTGGATTAAGCAAACCGCAGTGCTCTCTGCTGAACCAGTACAACACTGCACAACATGTAAAGCATTTCAGTGGGATCAGTGAACCGATGTAAAAAACAGAGACACCATCTCTAAATATCCGTTGTTGAACGTACACCTGAATATGTGAGTTTCATTGTTCCATATCGGTATCGTATCATAGTTTTCGAAGCCCTAAACTTGAATATGTAGATGTAAACATCACAATAACGATCCAAACTTACTTCAAAGCTTTGCAGCAACAACGTGAATATCAAACAAGATCGAGATCAAAATATGTTCGTTGAAATGTTGTGAAATAATTCTGGAAAAACAACTCGCGTCATGGAATAACGTGACACCTTCAGTGTTATTGCAGCAAAAGGGGAAACATTTCAATCAGTTTTTACACGTTTTGAAAATATTTGCTGATTCACAAAGGTAGAAGCGAATCTGTCCACAGACAAATACGCTGTGAAACATGTAAAGTAGGTAGTGTTGTGCAGGTGTGCTGATCGCAGAGCATCAACTCCTGACAGGAGCAAGACAAATTCAATTCTTCCATTTGTAATTTGCCTTTATCAGGCATGATTCACATCAAGAGGATAAGCAGACACCTTCATTGTACAGTACAATTAATATTATTAACTGGGACCCCTGAGAAGCACAGAGCACCACATACTTTTGACCTGTGGTGGCCTAGCGGTTAAGGTACTGGATTATGGATCAGAAGGTCCAGTGTTCAAAGCCTGATTCTGTCACATTTGGGTCCCAAGGCCCTTAACTGCTTGAATTGTACGACTGTATTCATTGTAAGTCGCTCTGGACTAAAGTGTCTGCTAAATGACATAAATGTATTTTTCTCTTAGCTTGAACAGTCAGTGATTCTGCAGTGTGTTTAATACAAACCTACATTTTATATTTTATTAAAAAATAGCTGACACCCTTAATCCAGGGAGAGTTTCAGAAATGCTTTGTATTCTTCTTAGCAGACGTTACCTCATGCTCTATTAGAAATAGGCAACAGCCCAAGAACACAATCCAACTAAAACGCAGATAGGATTTATTGTAGATAAAGGTGCAAGCAATAAGAAAGAAAGGAACATTTTTAAAATTACACTTCAGTGCTGACTTAAGTGCTGTGGTTTTTTTTGGCTTTGTAGGTGAGCATGTTATGTGCTGCTCAGTTTGAATGGTTGCAGGGGTACACATTGGAAGACTTGCCTGAAGAGTATTGGAGTAATCTAGTTTTTATACCACTTATAAAGTATACTGCTCACAAAAATAATTTCACTTGGAAATATTCACTTTTTTTGAGAGCACTATACATTTGTTTTTGTAATAGGCAGAATGTTTTTGCTTTGCTATTGAGACATATTGGGTGAAGACCAGACCGCATGTTTGCGTGGTTAAGCTGAAGATCCAGTTTGGTAGTCATCAGCTGGTGGCATCAACTTACACCCTGCATGTTGCTACATGGCATGCGAGTTTTCCACTTTACAAGCCAACTTCCTGGACTAGAAAATCGTTATGATATCTTAAAGTCACATCTGTCAGCTGCACAAATGATCACCAAATTAGCCAAACATTGTCATCATGAAGACTAATAAATCTTAAAACGTGGACTGTCAAATATTAAGCCTTAAGAGACAGGTTAGTAGATACAGTCAAACCCATTGCTTGGGGGTAATGGAGTGTCAGAGAACCTTTAAGCACTTTGGCATTTGTTCGACAAACCATTCAATAATGTCATTAATTAAAAAATAGTGTTTCTTATCCCATTGTTTAAGAACAGAACAAATTATCCCTTTGTGCTAAGAGAAGCAATTGAACATCAATAAATTGTTACAATTGGAAAATGGATATAAAAAAATGGATATTGTACACAATCCACAGGATGAGGATGAGGATGAGAACATGCAAACTCCACACAGGTAGAGACTCAAACCCAAAAATAAGTATCTGTTGACGTGCTGCACAAAACAGTTCCTGAATGCACCGAGACTCCGGTGTCCCTGTTTAGACTATGAACACACATCCATAACCAACACACAAATGCCCCCATATTATGCAATTTTGGGATGTCTAGCGTTCACCTGGACCAGGAAAACACTCCATGCGATATCAAAGTGGAGAAATGCTGTATGCAAGTAGCCTCTTGCTAACATTGGTGAGAGCATCCTTAATGGGCAAATCCATTATTCAAAGTAATATATTAGTCAACAAATATTTTAAAAATAATTTTTGGGCCTCATTGTATGTTGGTGGCTCCTCTTCCGCTGTCTCCCCTTTTGCTCCTGTTAAATGCCTGTGACCTTCGAACCCCTCATACTTATTTTTCACACAGCCATTTTTTTGTACGTGGAAAGACCTGCACCAAACTTAAAATCATCAATATGGGCCGTAATTGCAAGACTTGGTGTGATTGCAGTAACTAATAATAAATAACAAATACTTCAGAGTTGTTTACACTATGCAGTTTATATATAGCTGTCATTTGTTAGAATATAAGAGGAAGTGCTCAACTATACACATTATTATCAGCATATCAAATCTTAGATACAAACTTCGGCCTGGTTCAGATTGTCTGACAACAATCTGTTTTGTCTGGCTTTGTAGGCAATGTGTCATATAGTCTGTTAGAATATCTGAACTGCCCCAGAGGTGATTGAACGATGATTCAGACATGGAGGTCGTACTTCTAGAAAAGATTCCCGTATTGTCACCACAAAGATGCAGGTGTGTTTCCCGGAAGCATGTATTAGTAACATGAACCTTCTGTTTTCTAGCCAGTACAAATAGAATGGATGTTCCAATGCTTGAGGGGCAAGTCCGTTCAAGTGTTTAGCGTGGTCGCCTCACAGCTCCAGAGGCTTCGATCCCTGGTTTGATCTCACGTCTCACATCTCGGATCACAATGTGGAACTTTACTCTAATTTCCTTCCACATTCCAAAGACATGCATCTTGGTTAATCGGCTATTCTAATTTGGCCCAGTATGAATGTGTCTGGTATCGATGGAGCATTGCTCCTGTTCATGCCATGTTAAATGGACAAACAAACAAGGCTTGAGATTAGACATTTGACCTGCGTGAATCAAAAGCCGATAAAAAGGCTTGACGTGACAAGGCATTGTTATTCTGCAGAGGTCAAAGTTTGGCACTGAAGAACAGGCTCGGCTACATTCCTTAAAGCGAGCGTTGTAAGGACAGGGTGAGCAAATTCAGTCTGGAAATGCGTGCGAGTGAGTCGATCAAGGGATAAAATGTGATATCTGATTAAAAGGAAAGGCAAAATAGGGCGAGAGTGGCTAATTATCCTGGCTGCCACAGCTCTGTATGTTTTCTCCCTGTATCGTTAAAGTGCAGTCATGTGGGTGTCGGTGTGTGTTGTGCGTGATTAACACCTGGGTGATCAGTTCCAAGCTGAGGCAGAATAAACATTACTAGGTATCGCCCGTGCTAATACTGACACATCACTCATCCCCGTTCAAAGGACACGATTTCGTGTTGCAGCAAGTACAATAATCACAATTCGTCATTATAAACCAATTCGATGCGATGTAACAGCTTATTGCCTAAAAGCACTTTCACTTCTCTGTCATTTCAGTGGTAGTCCAGAGCAGCCTTA